>CAJQUW010016139.1:0-94733 GCA_907163375.1 Prostheceraeus crozeri
CAGCATGGGAGGATAAGAGGTTGTTGGGATAGGACATAACATATCTCTTCCACATGGACATCCTGATACAGGCATACACCACCCAAAAGAATTAAACCCACACTACCACATTCAGAGACGTCTTAGCATAATCATCCTTAACTTAGTATTTTTGATGTTGATTTCTGTAGATAAACATTGTTGTTTTATGTATCGCATGAGATTGTTTTTTCCTTGTGAATATGTGTCCACATCTGTACATTCCCCATGTGATGACTTTTCCACTGTGAAAGACATTTTTCCTATCCCTGTATATTTTTCAACACCCTTCACGAAGTAAAAAGACTTTTTGTATATTAGCAATGTTTATTGAAGTGCGCTCATGTATATATTTTCAGTGGATGTTGTATAAAGTCTATTGCTTCACATTCATGTACATATTTCAATAAATGTTGTATAAAGACTTCACTTTGTTTTCCGAAACACTAAAGTTACGAGGGATTTAGTATCTTTCACGTGGATGCACTCTTGTAAACCATTGGTAATTTTGATAGTAATAGAGGGTGTAGTTTGTTTGACGACGGGATGATAGAAAATAGATTCAAACATCTTCTCGACTATTCCATATGAAGCGTCTTTATCATGAATGAAATCACGTAAAATGTATTCTTTTTTCTCACCAACAGAAATAGGTAGAATCAAATCACTTTGAATGTAAAGGTGCATGTTTATCAAGTGTCATTGGTGTTTCTATACCAATCGTATGCGCAGCAGCAAACACAGTTTGTAGCATTGAAAAACCAAAGAGTTTTTTCAAATTTTTACTCAATTTACATTGAATGTCATCACCCAGTTTCAGAACAACGCGTTGATTTTCAATTGAAAACGAAATGTGGTGTGTCTTTACATCATATTTACTTTTCATCACATGCTTCAACTTCTGTTGTATATAAGGATTTACTACATGAATGAAGCTTTCAACTGTATGATATAGACGCGGCATTATATTGATAGCAACTTTAGATTCTTCATAAGACTGGTTTTTTTTAAAAAAAAAAAGAAAAAAATTTTATTGATGGCGATCGCCATAGATGTCCACCCACCATTCATCATTAACTGAATCAGCTTTAGTGTGATATTCATGAGAAGCATACACCACACCGCTTCCAATAATAGGTGTATAATGTCTTACAAAATGACGCAAGGTTGGAGAGAAATAAACTAAGGGGGGTTTGTCATTATATTTCTGAATAACCAACTTATTTTTGTCCGCCATAATTTTCTCTCCTTACTTCTTACCCACAGTCTCATTCCATCGTTTTACTAACTCAATAAGTGATAAAGGTTGAACACCACGCTTTTTCAAAATGATGCGTTCTTCGCATTCTACAACATCTTCATCAAATATTTTAAATCTATAATGAAATTTGTTGATTCGATTTGAATAAACTTTTCTAACATTTGCAGTAGCAATTGACGTTAGATGTAGTCCATGGCCAAAACCGAGATGTGGATAGAATTCATTATCCAACCTCAGTGTAAGACCTTTAGTAAAAGAATGAAAGCGAAGGAACTGTCTCCCACTCCAATGATAGATAGTAAACTCATAAGCTTTCTGATTTTTATTCTTCATGATGGAAGTATTACCACTGTTGAATGCCTTAATAATTTTCCTCATTCCCAAATGGTTCATAAGAATCTGATTTTATCTGAATCTATTCATAGTTCCACTTTCCATCTGATGTTAAATTGTATGGGAACTGAAATGCATTATTCATCGTTATTCATCATGGGTGCGAGGAGTCAATATCATTTCTTCAAAATCATTCACATTCTGAATATTGCTATCTTAGCAAATACTAGAAACGCCAACCTCCCATTCACCTTCTAAATGCAGTGGCCGATTTAATTCTACTCGATAGTCTGATGGTTTATTTTTGGGAAATTTATTCATAGAAGCATTACTGGGCAAGTAGATTAGAAACGAGTCCTTATTTTCACTTTCCATATTATTCACATTGGAAAAATATATTAGCATACGTTTGCATTAACTCTTCATTCGGAAATGGAGTGTAATACTTGTCACAGCATCTTTATGAAAAGGAATCAACGCACCAGCATCGTCATAAATGGCAATATCAATTTGTGGGATGTAGTTTGATTTCAGCTTTGTATAATGCACTTTCTTGAAAGTATGCTCAGATAAAATACTGCAGCTTTTTGGCTGGTATGGTATCATTGCTAGCAATGGAGCTTCAACATCTCCCACACGTACATCTTCACCAATATTGGAATATATCTGAAAATAGTTAATACGACGCGATAGCGACATGTCTGCGCTAGCTTTGGTTACAGTACCACTTTTAAAGATATTTTGATCAAGACCCAAAATGTCCATTAGAGTTTTATCCATAATTAGTTCAATACCTTTCCACTTATAGTGAGAGACAAAACACCTTCTTTTTCAGAAAATGAAATATGTTGCTCATTAATCACTTCATTTAAATAATCTACAACCAATTTAACTGAAGTAATAATGCGAGGCATCAACACTCTTGTTTCATGTAAGATACCACCGAAAGGCTCTACACACTTTCTGTATAAAGATACGGTCCATTCTGTATGAAATTGATTTGACCTTTCACATGGTAAATGTTGCATATCAAATTTTCCATGAACAGCTGCAGAATGATGTCGTAAGAACTGATGAAAATCTTTTGAACAAACTAATACTAGATCATCATCATTTAATTTACTTATTGCAATATGATTAGATGATTTGATATAAGCCACTTGTTTACCATCAACTCGAAGGAGATAATTAAATTTCTTCAATAATGTTTCAGGAGTCATGTTTGTCTTTCTTGGCTTAATCACAATCTTCTTCACCAACGTCTTCTCATTTCTTGGAATAAGATCTACATAATAAGCTTCCTCTCGATATATTAACTGTTTATGACCACTTATGTGGTAATTAACGTTAAAATTATCATAGCCTGTTAAGGCGCTAGCGAGGTAACCTAAATCATTTCTTAAACTTGGACTTAAACCAACAATCCAATCTTTCTCAACTACATGATGTACATAATTATAATCATCATTGTGCGGAGTAAATTGGACAATATGTTTACTCGCTTTATTCAAGAAATCATATATAAACTTTTTACATGATAAGAGATCTTTCTTTGGCCACTGTGGAATGTATACTCGGCACCCCTTTTCACATTGATAAGCAGCTGTACGCCTCATATTAATAGTCATCACCTCATGATCAAAAGTATAGACACAGTTGCTATAAACAAGTTGAGTGACACCCACTTCCCAATTTCCATTTAGCTGTTGTGTATGATCAATGGGAGTAGAAAAGAGTGCGGCTCGATTACTAGTAAATCTCTTTGTAGCCGCATTGCTAAGCAAAATATGATAAAACGACATTTTTATATTGCTAATCTGCAACTTTGCATAACATCATGAAGACTTGGATTTTGGACTCTCTACAATATATCAGAGTTGATCGTGATGGAAACGTACATTTCAAAAATTCTCATGGTCATACATCAAGAGGAATTACATTAACATGGCGACAATTTGTCAACCTCAATGATATCATGAGGGATTTGGAATATTTTGAAACATTAAGATTCATCTCCTTGGGTGATCAAGTTTGGCTTCAACATTACAGAAATGAAATTCAAATCTACCATTCTCATTCCGCAAACTGTTTCTCATTTCGCAAATACAATTGGGAGAAGTATAGAAGATATATACATCGCTCCATCATGACATTTATTCGTCGTGAGTTCATCGCCCTACTATGCAAATCTTAATCAGACATGACTACCACACATCATGAGTTGGAAATTAGATTCCCTACAACGTATTGAAACGGATCATGATCGAAACGTCTATTTCAAAGATTCAACTGGAAATGTGAGAAGAGAGTTTGCTTTATCTTATCGTCATTTTCAATCTCTACATCATATCATGAAGGACTTGAAATACTTCTATATGAAAAGACATTCACGTATTGGAAATCGCATCTGGTTGCGCGTCAACAATCAGCGAATTCAACTCTATCATTCCCAACTTCATACTAACTTCACATTTCATCAAGGTAGTTGGGAAAAGTATAAAAGGAAGGTACATCGCTCAATTTAC
Organism: Prostheceraeus crozeri; assembly: GCA_907163375.1. Taxonomy (NCBI): domain Eukaryota; kingdom Metazoa; phylum Platyhelminthes; order Polycladida; family Euryleptidae; genus Prostheceraeus; species Prostheceraeus crozeri. The sequence goes on from CAJQUW010016139.1 coordinate 4,138, forward strand.
TCATTCTTTCATCATGAAGCGCCATCGCTACACCATCGTCAACATTCTCCGTCGCTTCAGACTCTACACCAAAATCGATCTCACAACATTACACCAACAGCTTCCAAACAGCAAGTATTACCCGGGCCGTCCTCAAATGTTAGTGGTGAAGATGAACAATTCACGGAATCTTCAACTCTTCCCAAATGGGACTGTACAGATTCTCGGCGCCTTTTCTCATTCATCGGCGCAGTCAATGCGCTTAGAGCTACAGAGACTACTACGTCGGATATGGAAGAGGGAGAGGTGTGTGATGTCGAATCTGACTGTGGACAATATGGTGATCTCTACTCAATTGAGTGAAAGTGTATCATTTTTGAAGATTCGTACCAGCAGTTACAATTTGTGTTATGAACCCGAACTTTTTCCTGCAGCTCTCATTAGTTGTTGGTTACCTGTGCATGTGGCAATCTTTCATAATAGTAAAGTGATCATTACTGGACTAAAATCTCATGTACAAGCAAATATGATCCTAGACTATCTCATCGAGTATGTACGTACCCAGCGGATTGTAAAATAAAAAACAATTTTTCCAACATGATGTTTTTATTTCAAATCATGATAGAACTTACAAATCATTTTTTCATTAGAGGATGGATTACATGAAAAGTTTTGAATAACAGATGCAAATCGAGATACATGTAAACGTTTTAAGATGAAGTACAGTACAAAAGCACCACACGTTGATGAAAGTGGATGTTGTAGTATGCGTTCATTTCGCTGATATTGACGCGTATGTTTTCTCAACCACTGCTGTGTTGGTATATTTGGAGGTTGAGCAAGAGAGTCAAATAGTTCACCACGTCGGTCTTCTCCAATAAAGATCGCTTTCCAATGCTCACCGCCTAAATTCTGTGAATGAGTGTTTAGCACAATAAAGATGGGATAGTGATTTACTGCAGGTGGTAAGGTATCGAGTGAATAGACATTATCGAAAGCTTTCAACGTCGCTTCGTCTGCATTACGCTGCACTTTAGTCTTAATATCGTCAGCAGTCAACCAACTCATTAACGATTATACTGAAGAATCACGTCACGATACTTTGTAATTTCAATATTTGAATCGAAGACTGCATAAATTAATACATTGATCGTCTCAGGTAGTGTTCTTTTGAACGTCAAATCCAAACGAATATTATGAGGCACGTTCGCTTGACGATAGGGTGCACTAATATCGCTGTCAGCAGTCAAATCAAATGCATAAATAGTATATCCACTCTTAAACTCTTTCATAGTCAGTCCGTTGGTGTCATCCGTATTGTAAAAGTCAAAGACATCCATAAAATCAACATAACTGCGCATAAATTGATCCGAAGCAAAATCTGGTTTGTAGGGTGGACCAGGATGACTGACACCATTTACACGTAAAGCAATTTCACTTAACTGATTGTGTTTAAAATTGAAAGGATTCTTCTTTATATTACCATTAAATGCATCATTTTCATCCATTGCCACCATGAGGAGCTTCGGTGCTTCCGATGGAAAGAGGCCATCTTTCATGAAACTCTTTTGATCTTTCGGAATTGTAAAGGTGAGAAGCTTTGTATGCTGAACGGGGTAAATGGCATTTTGGCGGTTAAGGCCTTCAGCATGCCCTCTAATGACACTTGGATTCGGTACTACTCGACGAATGTAAAGTGCAATATCTTCCACATGAATTCTAAAATTGTCAACTTTAGCAAATGCATTCAGCGCAAATTCAGGCTTATTCATTGTCAGCTTGAGTCGCATGCTGGTATTACAGAGTAAAAACTTTGACTGTCTAAAGAAGTCTAAATTCAGCTGACCATATAGCTGACATACTCTACTATCTTTAATCATAGCAGATCGCTTTACAAAGCCACTGTTTGTTTCAACATCAAATTTTCCTGCTTCATCTCTATACCATCCCATGGCTTCCATATGACTTTTTTGTGCTGCTGGATGAAACTGTGATACATGATTGAAATATGATTTATAGGGATAATCGCTTTGACCACCTTCCACCTGCTGCTCTCCAATCGTTTAGAGAAACATCGCGAAGTAATGTAGTCAATGGTAAATTGTTCAGTCCAACTTTATGTGCATCGTCAATAGCAGTTCCATCTGCTTGCTGAATTCTAAACCTCAAATCAACCATCGCATAACTCAAATCTATGTAGTCATCACTACCACCAGGAATAACAAATTCAATGGGGCCAGCATTCTCAGCTGTTCGAGGATGATAATCTACAATACTTGAACTAAGAATATCTGTCTGTATGGCTTGTTGATCGAACAAACAAAAACCGGAAGTTTTACACTCCATGATTAGAAGTTATAGCAGCGTCGTCGTTTAGCGCCTGATGAATGATTAGAGCCTCTACGACGTTTGCGTGAATGCCTTTTGACTGAAGATCGCACCTTACCAGCTCCGCGATGTTTCCTCCTTCCTTTATTCATTCGTTTAGGTGATTTCTTTCCTTGAGTAACACCAGCAAAGGTCTGCTTCAATGTTTTTAAACCGCGTTCCTTCCCACGATTCAACAAACTGCTCTTAAAACTTCTACCTCTGGAAAGATCACTAGCAACATCACCAGCAAAGCCAACGGCATTACTTAAAACATTTCGTTTTAAAGATCTATCGACATTGGATATGAGAGGTGCTACAACAGATTTCAGTGCACCAAGTATGCTACCTCCACGTTGGCGGCGAGCGCCGATGTAAATTTGTCCTCCGCCACTTACATAGGATTCATAGCTCAAACCCTAAACATTGTTAGTTACAACTTTGCATGAATCACTGTCGATCACTTAGATGAAAGATGTCGGCACGACGCATCCAAGAGTTCATACTTGAAGGATAACCAGTCCATTTAACAAGACACCATTCTTCACCTTGCCGTTTTTTACATCGAATGATTTTCTCTACCAAATATGTTTCACTTTCAGTGACTACCTCAATCTCATCGCGGTAAAAGCTACCCTCAATTTCTTCATTATCGTAATCTTTCAACTTGTAGGTGGTCGGAGAGTCTTTTTGATTAATCCTTGATACTGTAAATACCTCCTCTGTCCAATTCGGAAGGTACCCTTTAGCAAAAACACTTTTCACTTTTGAGATACGAACTTTATCGCCAATTTTCACATCACTTTTCACATGAGTGCGTTTACGTTGGAATGATTCGCGCACTTTATCTACATTGTCAGCATTTACATCTACTGGTCTGAGTCCAATAGAACGATGGATAGAGTGATTGTAGGCATGGAGTGTATCTTGTAGAACCTTTGTCCAATTTTGTGTCAAGTTGGCAGTAAAATGTCGCCACAAGCGATTTTTTAATGTGCGATTAAAACGTTCAACGAGTGCAGCTTTATAAGCACTCTTTACACTAAACACCTCAATGTCATGCCTCCTTTCCCTTCTTTAGTTTTTAAAGGTTGAGCCCACGCATAACGCGAGAAAATATCAATGACGGTTAAAATAAAATTATTGTCCGAGTTATGTTTTGAAATGGAGGCGACATCGCACAAATCTGCTTGCCACTGTTCATCGATGTCATGAACAATATAATGGCGGGTGCGGTACTTCTTTTTCGCTTGTTTGTGGAGTGTATAGGTAGCCTGACCCTTTAACCATCGTTTCACTTGTGATTGTGGAAGACCACTCGCTTTTGATAATTTCTTGATAGATGCAAATCCTGCCGGATGTTTTACATCATAATAGATTGACTTCAAACGTTCAGTCGATGACGACTGACTCTTTTTCCTCCTTCTCATCTTTTTGTTTTCTTGCCTTTCTACATTTACAACAACTACAGCATTTAGCTTTAGCGGTTTTGCGATCGTGTTCACATTGCTTAGGGGTTTCATTATGAGAGCTGGCGCAGCAAGTGCAAGTGACAACGACATTCACCTCTGGCGGCTCATTACATGGCAAGCAACACATCTGCTTCATATTAATAGTCTGAGAACATGTATTTCCTGGGAGGAGCTGTTTTACGTTTTCCTTTTACTAGTTTTAGTGGTGATGTAGATCTACGTCGAGTTCTTCCTCTTGTTTGCTTAGTGAGTGTGGGAGGGGATGTAGCAGGTGACGTCTTAAACCAATTTGTTGTCATTTTCATCGTCTGAAGCATTGGAGTAGTAGCCACTGTTGAATCAAGTTCTTTCAATGTCTCATTATTCAAAGCAAATTTCGCACATTATGCTTTTTCAATAGTTTAAGAACGTATGAGCAACAAGGTGGAACATAGCCCTGACGGCGCTTTCTACGTGTCGCATACTGAATCAAGTCTTCATAACGTGAAGCATCAATCACTTTATTTTCATCTGTAATGATTTCTCCTCTATCATTTACATTGAGATGGGGCTCAATACTGTTGAAAAGAGATATGGCATGTGCGCGAGATGCTAAAGGTGTAGTAGTCGATACAGAGTCACGCATCTTATTCTTCAAGTTTTTCAATTGCTCAACAGTTTCCGATTGTAATAATACAGCACGATGTGGATCTTTGATGTGAACATTTTGCTGATAATCTATTTCTTTCCTATACATTTGATTTGCAAGAGGTTGCTTTACTTGCTGCATGGCAGTCACTTGTACATATTCATCCTGAGGAATAACAATCATGCGAGAATAAGAACTCATAGTTTGTAGATAATCATGGGAGTTTTCAAAATATCACTTCGAAATCTAAATTCTTCCGGACACTCTTGCGTAAAGTCAATGAATAAGTAACCGTGTGGTTTTTCAGTAGCTGCTTGAAAAATTTCAATTAAGGCTTTTGATCCTCTGGGTGCAACTTGTCGCGCTAAAATTTCAAATTGACTTTTATCTCGCGGATTCTTGAAAATAGCATAATAGTGTGTATTCAGGTTTCGTGTACGAGCTTGTTTTCCATCAGGAAACAAATTTTGTGTGATATAGATGATAAAGCACCTATTATGGTGTGCTGCGCGAGTGAACATATCTGTAACATCTTTTGAATTCTTACTTTCTTTTAATAAATCATCCAATACAACAACATCATTAGACTGAAGTTTATCCACTGGAATAATTCCTTCATGTCGAATAAAGTTGCGACTTTGCAATTCCTGAAACAGCGACGGTTGATAAATACCATAACACCAAATCACTCGATTGATAGGTTCCTTAAACAACTCCCTTCTTTTATCCAATAAATTCAGCGTGAAAACAGTTTTACCTGCATGAGATGGACCTGATACAGTCAGAACTTTATCACATTGAAGTCTGAAATCCATTTTATTACTTTGAGACTCAACATTTGCATAATTAACGCTTAGAGCCAAAGATATTACCCAATAGGTTGCCCACGGCAGGAGCTATCATTGGAAGTATTGCTGAAAGGAAACCGCCCTTTTGTGTTAGAGTTTTCCTCTTTCTTTGAAGGGCGACCTTAGGATTGGAGATGAAACGCAATTTCGTAGCATATCGCTTAAGTAACTTTCGTTGTTTTGGCGCTAATTTCTTCGTCCTCAACTTCCTCACATGAGAAATAATTTCACAAATGAATTTATCGTTAGCATGTCGTATAGCATTGTATCGCTGATTTGCTTTCATTCGTCGGAGAGCTTGAATGGCTGAAGAAAACTTTTGACTTTTACGTTTCGCCATTTTCCGTGTTAGTCTTTGCTAAAACCTATCTTTACCACATTTGCATAGGTACTAACTATTGCGGCATAAGTGACACTCGAAATGAGCAATATCACAGTGGTTACATTGGCAAAGTTGAATGCAATTACGTATGAAACAGCGTTGACAAAAAGCATGCTTACATCTCTTGAAGATGCGCTTTTCATTTCCATCCTTTCGCTTACATACATCGCAACACATAGTTTCACCGTTACTGATGTCTATAGCAAGTCTTTTGAAGATATGAATTTGCTAGCCTTTTCTAAATAATAGACGCATGTACAGAAGGAATATACTTCGAGAGTGAGCAGACATAGCTCGAAAACCAGTTGTGCTACAATCAAGTACCATGCATCTTCAATTTTTCTTTATGGAAAGTTGAATGTGAATATCTGAAATCGCTTCAATCACTAGACTGCTACCATGATGGTTAAATGCGTTAAGACGTTCAGCAATTTTTATCATATGTCTTTTAAAAAATTCTTCGGGGTGATCTACCACTTCCATTGAATAAGAAGCAAAATGGAAAGAGCGACTTTCCACCTCTTCCTTTCCAAAATGACTAAACTTAATTTTGGCAACTAATCGCGCCATGATAATGCTATCAGAGAATGTATTCATTAACTCTAGAAATAGAGTGCTAGCATCATCGACCACTGCTTCGATGTCGGTCTCATCTTTATGAAATTTTATCACATAATCTTGAACAGCTCCTTTTAAACTTTGCCTATGAAAACGTAATGTTCCGCAGTCGTTTGAGAAAGACATGATCGCCCTTTATCTAACCCATCCATTGCATGAAAACAACAACTCTTCTCATAGTAACATTTATTGAATAACGGTAACAAGCATGCATTATAAATCAATGGTTTGAAAGAGATAAAATAGATACAGCTGGTAACTATCATACAGCGAGCAATGATAACCATATAGGACTTTGGCAGTGTTGAGGTAAGGAGGAAAGAAGCATTGATTATGAACGTAGCTACTACAACGAACAGACAAAATAGGAACACACAAATCCTTAAAACGTTTCGTGACTTCATGATAATGTTGATTCACTCTACTATCCCAAGGCGGGAGCAAAATATCATCAATGATTAGATTGGGAAATACTTTCCTCTCCTTACCAGGATTATTACAAAAGATGCGTATAACATTGAAAGCAGCTAACCATCGTTTAAAGTCAATAAGAAGAGCACTCTCACAAGAAAAGCCATAGTCTTGCAAATATTTCAGATTAAGTCCATGAATGTGTTTTCTCGCCCATTGATCAACATTGGGATCGCAGTTGGCATGTTGATGATAGACACTAACAATCTGATATGTCCAATTGTTCATAGCAATAGCACTGAGCTCCTGTACAGGTTCACCCTCACAATCCATAAAAATGATGATAGAAGCCTAAAACGGAAATTACACATCTAAGGAAGCGTTCTATAACATATTACAAAATGAAGAATTACATCGATGCTTTTCACGACAAAATACACAAATGATATGATGGCAACGAAGAAGTAAAATGTATCTAATAAGACCACGTCCACGACACTCAAAGCACATAAGCGAATTGTCATAGGGTAGAGTTAGGAAAGGGCTAGTAATTCTCCTTCTTTGATTTGCGTTTTGATGTAGCATTCTTCTCCGACTTGCGCTTCGTACCACTGCTGTTAAGGATTTGATCAATTATGTCGTCCACGTTGGGTGGTTTTGGAATATATAGGATGGATTCCATATGCATGGAGAGAGAGGCTATTTTATTATCCTTGTGTCGACCATAATATAGCCCATTCACTTTGAAAAGGATATCCCAAGTACCTTCTCCGAGCTCATCACATCTGATGGCTATTGATTGATCTCCCTCCTTCTTATAGTAAGTACACCAATGTGATACCGGTAGGCAAATGTGATTACCATCCCAAATCTTTCTATAGGGAGTATCCTTGTCATCTCTAGCCTTCCACTCATGAGCAAGAGGAGTAGGAATGTCCATATTTAATGTCACATACTCCTCAATAATATCAAGTTGGTGGCGAATGTACGGACTCACGGGGATCAGTATGTAGTCCCCATACTGATTGCGCATTATCTTGACATCCGTGGAAGGGAGCATTCCCGTTTGGAGTACTACGCTATGATCGTCATAACGCAAGACTTGTTTAAATTTACGCTGTAGCGGTGTAGGATTATGTACCTTGGTTGTTTCTTCCACTGGCCTCAGTTGTAGATGATCTGACCGTAGCGAACCTTGTAACGTTTGACCGCCATTTTGTCCTACTAGTGCAGCAGATGGAGTAGATGCCTGAAAATGAAAAAAATTGTATTAAGTTTACGTTCAAGGGAGGAGAGGGAGGAAAGTAGCGACTTACCATTTTAGTTGGATAATAGAACAGGGAACTAGAGAGAGGAAATGTGCGTCCGTCACTCGTGTGATTCAACGATGGAATGATTCTCACTGTGGAAGGCTCGCTATTTATATAGAAATGCTTGATTCTCATTGGATGATGATCCTCATTGGACAATAACATCAAGCTGATTCCAAATCTGGCCTCCGTTTACCAATCCGAGCCTTCATTCGCCTGCTGGAGCTGTTTCTTGGGAAATTCTAACTCTATCGTTTTTCGTCAATCTCCCAAAATCTTAAATGGCGTCTCACATCTAGACGAAGACAGATATGAACAAGCCGATTCTTTCACTGAATTTGTCTCACTCTTAGCTTTCAAACGACCTATTGCACGACTTTCTACGATCTCTAGAACCAAAGTTGGAAGATTGGTGCCGGGGGGGGGACGTCAGCGAAACTTTTTCTCGCCGATTGACTTGAAACTCACCATACAGATAGAGAATTTCACGCTAATTCCAAATCTGAAATCCGTTTTCCAATCCGATGCTTCGTTTTGAAGCTACAGCCCAAAACGTCCCAAATTCGAACTCTGTCGTTTTTCACCAATGTCCCAAAATCTTAAATGGCGTCTCACATCTAAACGAAGACAGATAGGAACAAGCCGATTCTTTCGGTGAATTTGTCTCACTCTTAGCTTTCAAACGAGCTATTGCACGACTTTCTACGATCTCTAGAACCAAAGTTGGAAGATTGGTGCCGGGGGGGGGGGGACGTCAGCGAAACTTTTTCTCGCCGATTGACTTGAAACTCACCATACAGATAGAGAATTTCACGCTAATTCCAAATCTGAAATCCGTTTTCCAATCCGATGCTTCGTTTTGAAGCTACAGCCCAAAACGTCCCAAATTCTAACTCTGTCGTTTTTCACCAATGTACCAAAATCTTAAATGGCGTCTCACATCTAAACGAAGACAGATAGGAACAAGCCGATTCTTTCGGTGAATTTGTCTCACTCTTAGCTTTCAAACGAGCTATTGCACGACTTTCTACGATCTCTAGAACCAAAGTTGGAAGATTGGTGCCGGGGGGGGGACGTCAGCGAAACTTTTTCTCGCCGATTGACTTGAAACTCACCATACAGATAGAGAATTTCACGCTAATTCCAAATCTGAAATCCGTTTTCCAATCCGATGCTTCGTTTTGAAGCTACAGCCCAAAACGTCCCAAATTCTAACTCTGTCGTTTTTCACCAATGTACCAAAATCTTAAATGGCGTCTCACATCTAAACGAAGACAGATAGGAACAAGCCGATTCTTTCGGTGAATTTGTCTCACTCTTAGCTTTCAAACGAGCTATTGCACGACTTTCTACGATCTCTAGAACCAAAGTTGGAAGATTGGTGCCGGGGGGGGGACGTCAGCGAAACTTTTTCTCGCCGATTGACTTGAAACTCACCATACAGATAGAGAATTTCACGCTAATTCCAAATCTGAAATCCGTTTTCCAATCCGATGCTTCGTTTTGAAGCTACAGCCCAAAACGTCCCAAATTCGAACTCTGTCGTTTTTCACCAATGTCCCAAAATCTTAAATGGCGTCTCACATCTAAACGAAGACAGATAGGAACAAGCCGATTCTTTCGGTGAATTTGTCTCACTCTTAGCTTTCAAACGAGCTATTGCACGACTTTCTACGATCTCTAGAACCAAAGTTGGAAGATTGGTGCCGGGGGGGGGGACGTCAGCGAAACTTTTTCTCGCCGATTGACTTGAAACTCACCATACAGATAGAGAATTTCACGCTAATTCCAAATCTGAAATCCGTTTTCCAATCCGATGCTTCGTTTTGAAGCTACAGCCCAAAACGTCCCAAATTCGAACTCTGTCGTTTTTCACCAATGTACCAAAATCTTAAATGGCGTCTCACATCTAAACGAAGACAGATAGGAACAAGCCGATTCTTTCGGTGAATTTGTCTCACTCTTAGCTTTCAAACGAGCTATTGCACGACTTTCTACGATCTCTAGAACCAAAGTTGGAAGATTGGTGCCGGGGGGGGGGACGTCAGCGAAACTTTTTCTCGCCGATTGACTTGAAACTCACCATACAGATAGAGAATTTCACGCTAATTCCAAATCTGAAATCCGTTTTCCAATCCGATGCTTCGTTTTGAAGCTACAGCCCAAAACGTCCCAAATTCGAACTCTGTCGTTTTTCACCAATGTCCCAAAATCTTAAATGGCGTCTCACATCTAAACGAAGACAGATAGGAACAAGCCGATTCTTTCGGTGAATTTGTCTCACTCTTAGCTTTCAAACGAGCTATTGCACGACTTTCTACGATCTCTAGAACCAAAGTTGGAAGATTGGTGCCGGGGGGGGGGGACGTCAGCGAAACTTTTTCTCGCCGATTGACTTGAAACTCACCATACAGATAGAGAATTTCACGCTAATTCCAAATCTGAAATCCGTTTTCCAATCCGATGCTTCGTTTTGAAGCTACAGCCCAAAACGTCCCAAATTCTAACTCTGTCGTTTTTTCGAAAAATGTTGAAAATTTTTTCTCTCCGATTGACTTGAAACTCACCATACAGATAGAGAATTTCACGCTGATTCCAAATCTGAAATCGGTTTTCCAATCCGATGCTTCGTTTTGAAGCTACAGCCCAAAACGTCCCAAATTCTAACTCTGTGGTTTTTCGCCAATGTCCCAAAATCTTAAATGGCGTCTCACATCTAAACGAAGACAGATAGGAACAAGCCGATTCTTTCAGTGAATTTGTCTCACTCTTAGCTTTCAAACGAGCTATTGCACGACAAAATCCGTCCACTGGAAGCCAAAATCGAAGCGAGCTGTCCAGAGGGGGGGGGACGTCAGCGAAAATTTTTCTCTCCGATGGCGTTCAAATTCACCATACGGATGCAGAATTTCACGCTGAATCCGAATCTGGCCTCCGTTTTCTCATCCGAGCACTCCTTCCACTCGAAACAGCCCATTTTACAACCCAACATTCAGCAGATTGCACGAAAAACATCACACACTATAGCCTCAAGACTAATCCTGGCGGTCGCCCAAGTCCACCAGGACACTCTGTCGTTCCAGAGGGGGGGGGAGTCAGCGAACATTTCGTGAACGTGAACCAACCTAGCCGGCACACCACGACACTCTGCCGTTCCAGAGGGGGGGCGCCGGTCGAATGTTTGTCACTTGCTTACTACTCTCCTGCTCCTCACGCTGCTGTCTTGCTTGGTTTTCCATTAATATTGCACTGATATTTCCCATCAATTCTCTCCGTCTCGGAATGCATCGAGCTTGAGGGTATAGGTCCACCCCAAATTTCCCGGCACCTGGAGGAACTGAAGTCGATCAGTGGCGGCGACTGCACAAGCGACAAAATTTTTGTATCTGTTTGCAGGAAATTGCAGGAATAGTCACATTAATCTGATGATCACATTATTTCTGCAACAGACGAAGGTCTTAGACCGAAAACTTGTGTGCCAATGAATCTAAATCGAGCAGAACAAAATGTGCTTTCCTGCAGTATTATCAACTCCGGCTCGATAGTTCTACATCATATTAATGTTTTCCATTCCCTCGTGTGTTTCTTTTTGTCCGATGCCTCTATCTTTTATCTCTTAGTGCTCTGAAGCATCGAATTTATTGTCACAAAATTATTTTCCTTTTTTTGCTGTGACTGTTTTCCATTTTTTTTATGGTGATCTGTCCTCTTGTTCTTTAAAACAAGCCTTGGAATGCCGCTTGGCCAACGACACTTTTTACGAAGACTGTCTGTGGTTGTCAACGTGTGGCAGAACCATAGAAATTGACAACAATAAACAGACAACTAAAAAGATAAAATTGCTAACTTCTAACAAACAGTTTATTTCTATGGGCAGAACTGATTGTCGGCAGCTAGGTCAACGCTCACACACTGTTAATCCAAAACAGATGTCTCGAGATTCGGACATTTCATTTTTATGGACTTTGCATCATTTAAGAAAAAATTCCATAACAGTCTATTTTCCAGGGTCAGCTATGAAATTTTCTGCCTATCTGGTATAAAATGGGGTACATTTTTGCAGCATCCACGTCTTTAGATTGCGCTTTCAAATTTTCTGAATGGAAGGTAAGAACCGTTTGTAAGATGAGAGTTCATTCATTTAACATCACTCATCGCTTGATTTGATCTTTTCGGGTGATCTTAAAAACCACCAGCTGTTCGAGGATACTTTGGACAACTTAATGGCAATGCAACTGATAACACAAGGCTAGACATTGTGTTTTCTGCATCCATCAGAGCCGTTGCATCGCTAGCTGAATATCAAAAATATGAGTAAATCGTATAGGAAGTGTGGAGCGCTTCAAATGACTCCAGTTGCGTTCAGAATTTCAGGCATCGAGCGAGTGTACAAAATGAATTTCAATGCATATATCCGACAACAATACTCATATTAATTTGAATTTTATTTGTTTTGTCTATACATCAATTGAAAAATTATTTGAAATCAAGTCGGTTATCATTCTTCTATAGAACTATCGGCAACTTCTTAAACATGGCGTTGACAGCTTCGTATGCGGTTACAACATCCACAGTAACTCAGTAGATGCCCGGAACTACTGCTGCAATTCTTTTATTTTACTGAACCTGTTACAAGATGTAAGACGCTGTGAATAATATGAATGAAGCTTTAACTAAATAATAAAGTAATGAATAACATGCTAATTAGTTGTTAGTAGTTTGCCTTTTCCATCCTGTAGACCAGTGTTTATTCTATAAGACAACATAGGTTCATTTAAATGTAAGAATTACAAGGTTCAATTTTTCGCAGGACCAAGTCAATTTTTTTCGCAGTGAGTTCATTTTTTTAAACATTTTCGCAGATTTTCGCAGCTGGCCCGACCACTGCTATAGATCTGCCATTTAATATTACGTGCAATTATATACAGATTAAGATAGTTCTATATATAACGAAATTATCAACCGACCTTTTGATATGGCATATTTGAATTAGTTAGCATTGCTTAGTTAAAGTCATTTGATATTAACCGGACTGTTCAAGGTCAACGACATACGGTAGTCTAGTCATGTCAAGTTTTGATAATGCCATGAATTTGGAATACATGCACATGTACTCGCTACGCAAATATATTTTGGTTTGATCAGTCTGAAATCGACAGATATTCTCATCTGGTACAGAAAGAAGGCACAAATATGAAAAGAAGAACTAGGCCTACATGTAAATAATATCAGGATATCTGTTGAAAACTGTACATACATGTACGTGTGTATTTAACGAAAACCAGCACTGGATGGAGGGCAACTGTGGACAGCAGCTGCAAACTCAGCAAATTTCCACAAAGACGTTTTCATCCGCATTTACTTGGACGAACCGCCAAACTTGACGGCTTACATATTTTTGATTTCACTTGAAAAAACAGGTGATATGAAAGATATGCAAGACAATAAATCAGTTATCGTCCGCTAAGCTCCTTTATCCTTTTACCGACGACAAGCAGATTTAGATGTTACCTGACTTCTGACTGCACCCTGATAAATAATGGTCTTCAAGAAAGAAACCTTCACCGAGCGCAAACATCACTGACAAACAGGGGCAATGAAAAATTAATTTCAAATAATTGCTAGGGATTTGCTACAATTATGTGCAATTAATTAATACCTCAATTGACGAAATTAAGCTGACAATCCATTTGATTTTTTGGATAAAATTATTGCAATTAATTGGTCGGCCTACATAAACGTACACTACCTATATATGCGGGGAACGGGCAGAGGGGCTCTGACAAAAAATCAACTTTTGAAGGGCCCTAACACGGAATCCTCTAGAATTCCGTGGGCCCTAAATAGAAAATTTAAAAAATTCATTATAGCCTTTCAAGGGAAACTGACGGAAACGCGTATCCGCTTAAGATTTTCATCCCTGTTATGCGAAGTTGCATGCTCTCTATCAATATCAATTTTTGAAGGCTGCAGTCATGGTATTTAATTTTTAAATTTAAATTCTACAATCATTTGCAAATAAGAATGACCAATAAATTCACTATGACTGAGATACTTCTTAGTTGTCTAAACTAATTTAGAGACGCATATGAAGACCAAAGATCTGTTATAGTGCCCGCTACTTTTGATAAGTGATCCTTAGATAACTTCGTTATAAATTAGTTCTGAGCTGCCAACGACTGTAAGTCGTCGTGCGAGGATTTCATAGAAGACTTAATTGGTTGTAGTCAAAGTAAAAGCAGTTAAATACGAGTAGACAATTAAAATGTGTGGTACCAAATAGTCACCACAGAATTCTATTAAATACTGATTGAATATGTGACAGTGAATTCATTGTCTTGGGAGCAAGGCTGGTTCAACACGGTATTGAAATCTTGTCAATTTAAATTTTTGAGTGATGAATATGTTTAAAATGTTTTCATCAAAATATTACTGAATTCCAGTTATTGTATCACACATTACTGTATCAAGTTATTGATTATTATTGAATTCTAGCGAGGTGATGATAATCCAGTCAACCAGTGGCTGTGACTGTACACTCCTCCCCCAAACTAAGTAGATACCGGTAGTACATGATTGTCATCCATATATTGTGACACAAATTACATGATGACTTACATGGCACAATCCACATACTGATGACTGGTTCAAAATACATTCACTTTGACAATAAGTAGGAAGTATAAAATAGATATTCAACAAATAGAAGCAGACATAATTATAATAATGTATTGCATGCAAACACAATTCAAAAAAATATTAAGAATGCAACACAGTGGCGGCTCTATGGATTTCTGTTAGGTCATGCTCATCAATTTTTTCGCATCATGAGGAAAAAAGTATGTGTGACAGCTATCATACGAGGATTTTTAACCATGCAACTGATGTAGCTTAATATCATGCAACTTAAGAAACAGTTACGAATTCGATGAACAAAATTTTAATCTCATTCCATTTGCATTTGCCCTTTCCTAATTATAATTCAAACATGCAAGCCGACTACTTTTCACATCAGGTAATCCAGTGAATATGGTGTAGGGCTAGGCATAATTCTAATGATCTACATACTGTATCAGCCAAAATACGCTTAAAATAAAATTCCAGGCGTAGGCTACATGATTTGTATGTTTGAGTACATCCGATGATAATCTGATGCATGCATAGCCTATTATACTATTTGCTCCTAGACATATCTACATATGCAAGCATGTAGAAGACCACGGCTAAATTTAATCACCAGATAATGTATATTAAATAATATTCAAGTTCTAGTTATTTGAAGCATGCATTTAAGATAGTAAAAACACCGTCAATCGCACAAAATCACAAGCTGTATTAACATTGGAAGATATTGAATTACTTATAAAGGAGGTCAATTCGATGGGGTTTCAATCGTGCAACTGAGACTCGAGACATCTCATGATCTCACTACACCGATAAAATCAGCAGATTGCCGTCCAATCAGCTACCGTTAGTTGGTTGAAACCAGCTATACGTATCATTTGTGCTTCCCGTCCACGGCATGAGATGGAGTATGAAAATCGTCACCCGCAGATTTTGCTATTGTTCTCCCGTCAGATGATCCGGCCAATAACAAATGAGGTATGCTCGAATTGACTTGCGTTCCCCTGAATTTTTTAGAACAAATTAGCTACTTGATAAATCTTAATTGAGTATGACCTTAATGTCACAGCAACATGATCTGACATAGTAATCAAATGTTGTCAAATGTAATCAAATGATGTTGGAAGTTTTTTTGTTGACTCAAAACTTTCCCTTTATTGTGGTTGACATCGTTGATTTGTGTGGAGGAAAATTAGACAAAATACTTCGTCATGCTGAGCATGAAGGGCATGATCGCTAAAGCCGCCACTGATGCAACATAAGTACTTCACAATAGACTCAGTATTATACCCGCGACTGCCGATCAATATCATTTGCCACAAAATATCCAGGATTACAAAACATTCGGAAGCTCTGACATATCAGTCGTTATGAAAATTAGACGATTTACTTTTATAACCAGCTAAATCACAAATGAGGTCCATTTGGTCAGCCGTCTAATGTATCTAGCTTGAGCCCTATTTCTTAATCAGGGGATGGGACCATTTGGATTCATGCAGCCTCATCTAAAAAAAAGCAAGTATCCACCTACTACTCGTCTCAAACATGCTGTATAAACCGAGTACAGTGGCGCTACTTTCTGAATTATTTTGAGTCATGACCGCAGAATGTGCGCATTAAAATTCGTTTCAGTGGTTGAGAAAATAAGGTTTCATTTCAAGACCTCATGTGTTGGTTCATTTTATAGCATATTATAATATCATGTTTTTCAATTTCATTAATTCATGATTTTAGCATGACACTTAAAAAATTGCAGAAATCTTAATAATTTCCAATTTATAATGTTGCCCTCTATCAATTGGCCTACTTAGTTTCCTTGCCTGGTACTACCTGAAACCTTGATGCTGTAAACCTAGTACGCATTACATCTACCGGATGAACAAGGAGTAAAACATACTGTTTTTGAATTCCTACCCAGTCTAAAACAGCCGTGTTACATTCTCCAATATCTATTCCCGAATGAAACCCGGGTCAGAGTGAGAAAAAGAAATGGAACACTCAATTGAAGCACAGTATAAAAATGATCACGCTGAAAATGATGCGACGCTTGAACTTTCCTACTGAATTTCAGAAAAATATTCATTGTTTTTAAATCAAAAACTTTAGCACCGGTAGGTCTAGAAAAAATGTTAAATTTTTTTTCAATCTCAAGCACATTATTTCAAAAAGGAGACCATGAAGGTGTACGCTTACAGCTAAAATACAATTTAACTCGCACTTCATGGAATAATAACTTGGCTTGTAGCATGAGTGATCGTCTTACCTTCTTTTACGAGGCCTCCAGCACGTAAACTTGAGAGAATCGGCAGAAATTGAGTCACACAGGTATTCGATTCACACATCTTCTATCATACTTCGTTTAGTTCGAAGAAGATTCACGAAATCATAGTTTGCCAATGTAAAGAATCAGCATGAAAAGTCGTTGGCACATCCAGTGAAAGCTTTACAATTCACAGCCCTTCTGTTCGAGTGAGGAGCGCACATCGAAACGAGCGCAGCAGTATGGCCAGACAGTAAGGTCACGCATTGTTAAAAGAAACGCAAAGTAAGTCAATGCGCGCCAAAGACGGCGAGGACACGCGCACTCTATGCGTGAGTCACTATATACAGCAATGATCCTACGTGTAAGGCAAGATTGATGTTGTTATAACGTCACTCGATCGTATTATACAGAAGTCCTCGACTGAAGGCATGCAAGGAAGAAACAAATGCTCATATTAATGTAGAGCTGCAATTATTAATGAAGTATGGGGAACATGGGTGCTGTTATTGTGCTTGTCTGTGAAATCAAACTGCATCAAAGAAAACTGCATGTTCATCGACTTCGCTAGTGCAAGTTACACTGTTCAAGTTCAATTCCATTGTTCACGTGTTTGTCTTGGAGATTCGGTTCCGTTTTGACACCAGCTGCTGGCTAGTGATAAAAAGTTGTGATTTTTCAATCACTTGACGTAAACATTGTTATCATGTAGCTAAACAGATGATTTCAGAAGTCCGCTTACTGCACTGTTTAATGCTAACAATTACATAAGTAGGCAGGAATATTTTTGTTGCATCGACAAATTAATTTATAAATAGTTGTAAAATGTTTCAGATATGAACATTTAGGTGATTATGATAATATTTGTCAAATAATAGTCAAAGATGTATCAAAAATTATTAAAAAATATCAAATATGCAGTATTTGATTGTTTTATAAAACAATTATCTAATATTTGTAAAATTTGTCACCATATATTAGATATATACAGTCATATATTAGATAAATTATCTCGGTTTTTTCAACCCGGGAATACTGTATAAGAATTGAAAAGAATAATCTTTATTGTATCAATGCGAATTTATCATCAATGTTCAACCGGGATTTATGCATGAATCATCAATGCAAGTTTTTAAGATATTATAATTGCGTATTTTTGGTTCAATAATGATAATCGATGTATTTTGACAATGATATGATGACAGCTATGTTTTGAGGGCGTCAATGGCAAATTAGAGGGCCGCGTTAGCGGCCCGACAATTTGCCATTGACAGCCCGAAAAATGTAGATGTCATAATCATTGTATGCCATGTTGCGAAATATTTCTATGGTTTCATTTCCAGGCCATGAATTTTCCGGGCCGTTAATGAATTTCTGGGCATTATCAAAGATATCAGTCTTATATACATGGTATACAATGCATATAAGCTTTCCAATCATTAAACATGCTTACCAACAGTAGTGAAAACTGTGCCCTACTTGCCAGGGATAGGTACATGGATAGGTACATGTAAAATTCAGTGTTATCAATAGGTACATGGATAGGTACCTGTAAAGTTTAGTGTTGTCAATAGGAACATGGATAGGTACATGGATAGGTACATGTATACTTTAGTTATCGATAGGCACATGGATAGGTACATGTATAATTCAGTGTTATCAATAGGAACTTGTATGAGATCTGTTTTACTGGATAGGTACATGTGTTTGGTACACTGTGTTTCGGAACGTCTATGATCGAACTTGTGTGGTTTGGTTCTGAGCACTTGGGTACGTACCGATAGACGTCCGTTGTTTGATTTTGAATGGGTTTGCTCAATTGCGACTATTGTGACTATTGCAACCATTGTAATCAAGATGACACATTGATTTTCCTTTTACGTAGACAAACTATGCTATAAATATGAGATAGTTTTTGATGGCATACATAATGATGACTAGTATCCCAACGTCGTGGGTTGTCGCAAGAGACCTTGGATATTCGTTCAAAGCCATAGAAACTGTAACAAATCTCAGTGAAAATATCAACGCTGGTGATTTAGTTGATCGACTAATGGATCTAGATGAGCATGCTATGAATCACAATTTGGATCGTAGGTGGATAGAGGATTTCTCCATGCTACACTGCAATGATAGTGAAATTAGGAGGATCAAATTGGAACGATATGGAAAGGAGGAGACATCTGACAGTGTTTTAATAAAAAGTTCTCCCAATAAAAGTGACTTCAGAAGGAAATTAGAACAAGAGACATTTAAATTATTATGTGAACGGAACTGCGTTAAATGTTTTAAACAGGAACGATCCCTTCTCTTTTTGCCATGTTGTCATAGCGTTATGTGTTCTACATGTTATGTACCCTTTGAAACTTCATCTTGTCCCCTTTGCGATGAAGAAATATCTTCAACAGTCACTGTATATCGTACATGATGAGTCATCATGCAGGTCTGTGATTGGTCACTTTTGTGTCTTTGTGTGACTTTTCTATATAAGGAGGACATTGTACCGTTCTATTTCAAGCATAATTTGAGGCTAATACAATGTCAATCAGCATGTCGTTCACTACCAACATTCCCATTTCAATAATTTACCGAAGTCAACTCTTCACGGGCAATATATTTTATTCTGCCGTGAATATAACTGGCTATAAAGCGGATTTGGTGGATCTGATGGAGGAAATAGTGAAGTATTTCCGCTGCGGAGAGGACGTTGTGGTGCAGAGAATGTTGATGAGAGTCGTGAACAACGCTCTTACACGAGTTGCAAGATTCTGGCTCAACGAAGTATTTCGCCCACTATCTCAAACGGAGATTGTACCGGAATACTCTCGCTGTTGGTGCAGCAGTATCCAACGGAAACTCAACACATGTCTCCATGACATTATCACCTCCAGCTACTATGATGAGAAGGGTGAGAAGTGCAAACTGGACTTGTTCAGTGGACCGCCATCAGTAAGCATCAATGTGGCTGCTCAAGGACATTCTGAGGTGATCAGTTTGCGGGCATACTATGCCAATATTTTAAAGACTTTCCATTTAAAGCCTTGCTGTATGTGCTGTCCTATTTCAAAACATCTAATGAAAGACATTGAGCAGCTCATAACTGCTACAAATGAGACTCTAGCCGATGTGAGTGTATATCAGTTTCCCTCTACAACTTGCTAAGTGTTTTATGTAATTTTATACGTACCAGCAACAAACTCTGTGTGAATGCTTGTAAACTTTTGTATATAATGTTGTAAGTACTAAGCAAAAATTGTAATTGTATTATCTATTTCCATATTAGAATAAAAATGTCTGTAAAACGGAAGGCATCTTCTCGTCAATCGAAACGGTCCTTCAAACCTTCAAGTCAGTTTAAAAAGAAGTTGCGAAAGTTAAACAGGATACATGATAATAAGAAGAAGTGTAAATTGATTCAAAATTCAAGTGATGATTTCATTCGTGATTTAGCTTTTGCAATACACAAATGTCTACCTATTTACAAGCCTCTGTTGAATGCTGGCTCTTTGAATAGCATAAAAAAGTTTTCAAATCCAAGGAGTAGTGATAAGAAAAGGCGAAACTTAATTCAGCGCGGTGGTGGTGGGTTTCTAAGTATGTTAAATGATATTGGAAACAGTATTAATGGTGTTATCAATAGTCCGCTTGGAAGGATTGCAGCAACTGCTGCAATGTTAATATAAGGTTAGCGAATCATAAAGTGACACGTCATCACTTTGATTGATGAGTCATATATAGGTGTATATAAGGAAGACGCTTTAATGATATTTTACCACTTTCAAGTGACAATTCATTTGCGCTGGTTGAAAGCTCCGAATTAGTACTTGTTGAAACATGACTCAGAAAATGTATACAATCAGAGAGGAAGGTGACGCTTTTGATCAAGATCTCTTGAAGCTTCGTCCGACACGAAAGGTGCAAGGGATTGGAAATACGTTCTACTTTCAAACCTTGAATTATGGTGATGATGGCTTTTATCTTCAAGTTCCATTCTTCCACAGTAATGGTATGTCTACATCAGGGTATAGCCATATGAGACAAATGCGAGTGACTTTTCCAAAATGGCAACAGGTGATTCTTAAAACTATTGACTCTTTCGCGAAAGAATGTGTTGAGCTGCCTGAAATTGCTCCCACTCATTGGAGAAAGGCATTAGAGGAAGGAGTTGGTTATAAGGAATTGCCGGAATTCGATACACTGTTTTTAAAACTATCTGATCATTTTCAAGCATTCGATCTCTTTACAAACGCGATGGAATGTGAGGATCTCAAACGGGGCCGCTATATGGGCTTAGTTCACGTTACCGGACTTTATATTGGCTCACATGGTTCGACTGGTAAAGTCGCATCTTTACAAATGAAGGTTCTTCAACTAGTCTATGAACCACTACCAATTGATAAATGTTTAATTAACATTGATAAGACTGCTTCAAGTGATGGGAAGGAAGAGAGCAAAAAGCGAGGTCGGAAATCTAAAGATGGGAATCCTAAATTGAAGTTGAAGCGCCAAGATGCTGACTTGAAAACTTTCTATAATCCTAATTGTGATGAGGAAACACAAATGTTTTAATTTGTAAATGTTTTAATTTGTAAATGTAACTTGAAAGTTTCTATTCTGAATGTAAATAAACTTGATCTGGAACATGTGTCTGTTTTGTTGTTCTAAGCAAAATTAGCGGGATGATGAGTTTAATGTTAATGGAATTATAAGATGACAGATTTTCGTCTATTCACTGATCGCACAATGTGTGTCGCTGGACCAAGTCAGTCCGGTAAAACTACATTTGTAACTGAATTGCTACAATATAAAAATGAAATGTTTAACAAGGAAATTAAGAGAGTCAAATGGTATTATGGAATATTTCAACCACAACTACATTCTGCACTTCGCCAGAAAGGTTATGAGGTGAAGCAAGGGTTGCCATCAACTGAGGATATCAAAGCAGGTGACTTACTAGTATTAGATGATCTATTACGAGAAAGCAAATCTTCAAAGGATGTAACTGAAATGTTCATTCAAACTGCACATCATAGGGAAGCTTTTATTATCTACATCACCCAAAACATCTTCGATGGAGGGAAAGAGCAAAGAACTAGAAGTTTGAATACACATTATTTGGCAATATTTAAAAATCCAAGAGATAGCAGTCAGATACATCATCTCAGTAGACAGATATTACCTCAACAACCTAAAGTACTTTCAAAAATATATGAAGATGTAACAAAGAAACCACATGGTTATCTATTTATTGATCTAACCCAGGAATGTCCGGAACGACTTCGATTTCGAACAAATATCATACCTAATTCCGCTGAACCAATGACAGTTTTCTCGGTTCACAGTTAGTTTTAAGCAATGTACTTTGTTGCCTTATTATTTTCAAACATGTCGTATTCAAAGATGGTAGTCATTCCTCAAGAGGAGTATGTACAATTGACTACATTACAAAGTGCACAGGAAGTCAAAAATATAGATCAACCTATTACGAATCAACTTAAGGAACTAACACAAAAGGATATGGAAATTCAGAAGATTAAGGATCCCTATCGACGAATGCAGTTAGCAGCTGAAAACATTGACGAGAGGCGACAGATTCGTGACAAGTTGCGACGATTTATAACCTTGTCAACACCTCGACCATATCGTGTGCGCGCTGAGCGATTATTTGACTTCATTGATCCACATGTGAAGTTCAATGAGAGAGGGGAGATAATAGATGAAACAACTGGTGATGTTATTAGAAATAGTCACATAGATGACCTTCTACAATATGCCGTCAGAGATGTAAGGCGAAAACTAGGTGCACCACAAGGGTGGACATATTTTCAGAAAATTTTATCTGATCAAAATGTACCTCACAATATTATTGGAGGACCGACTGTGAATGAATTGGATAAGGGTCACTTACAAGATGGATCAAAGAGTAAAACACCCACGATGGCGGTCAAGCGAGAGCTTGCAGATCCCGACGATCTGCAACCAAAAAGAGCTACTAGGCGCTCAATGCGTGTTGCGAAGGAGTATAGTAAATATTAAGCAAATATGAATTAAGCCTCTCTCATATCATGTCGTTACAAAAATTTTGCTGTTGTTTGAAATCTGCGCTCGAAGGCAAAGGAGAAGAGGGCATAGAGGTTGATATCAATTGTGTTAGCAGTTGCTGTGCGAGTAATACGCGTGCAAATCAGAACAAAGACGATGAGTACAGCAGTGAAACTCAGAAAGATTTATTACGACTTAAATCATCCCGCAATTTTCAGTCGTCCGGAGGTTCTAGCTCGTGCAGCAGGTGTGGGAATAGAGAAAGTCAAGAAGTGGTTGAGGAGTCAACCGACTTACACTCTTCACAAAAATGCGAGAAAGCGGTTTCCAACAAGAAAATATGTTGTTAACAATATAGATAGTCAATGGCAAGCGGACTTGGCTGACATGCAACAGATATCACAGTACAATGATGGCTATAAATACATCTTAACCGTAATAGATATTTTATCTCGCTATGCTTGGGCACGTGCGCTGAAATCTAAACGAGGACCAGAAGTTGAAGCGGCTTTTCAGAGCATTTTCGATGAGGGGCGTGTTCCGCAAAGAATACAGACCGATCAAGGGAAGGAATTCGAAAACTCTCATGTTCGAAGTCTCCTTAAAAGTCATAATGTGGAATTGTTTAGTGTCAAAAGTGCTTATAAAGCTGCCATGGTTGAGAGGTTCAATCGCACACTGAAGACAAAAATATGGCGCTATTTCACTGCAAAAAATACACATGTTTGGGTAGGTGAGCTGCAGAAATTTGTTAAGAATTACAATGAAAGCTACCATCGAATCATTAAGATGAAACCAGTTGATGTTACCCCAGATAATGCGATGGATGTATGGCTTCGATTGTATGATAAGAAAGCGAAAAACATTTCCAATGAAAAGAAAATTTATGTTGGTGATAGAGTTCGGATTTCAAAGGTTAAGTCTACATTTGAGAAGGGGTATCTACCTAATTGGACTGAAGAAGAGTTTTTTGTGGATGAAGTAAATACAAAATTTAGACCCACCATGTATAAATTAATAGATTACCATGGCAATCCAATTGAAGGAAAATTTTACTCTTATGAATTGCAAGTAGTAGACAGAAGTGAAGAGGTGTATATGATTGATAAAATAATTAGGAGGAAAGGTCATGGCAATCAAAGGAAATATCTAGTTAAATGGAAAGGATATCCTGATTCATTCAATAGCTGGATAACGCATCAGGATCTACAAAATGTGGAGATGGGAGACACTCGTAACTTTTAAGCTAATATAGCATGTGACTTCTTCCATATATGACTTTAACATGTCTACTAACTTCAATATCATTCTTCCAAGCAATAGCAACCCCAAGATATTCCCAAGTAACAAACCATCTCTATACTCTGTTGAATTCGCTAATCCAATTACTCTGCATGGACCCCATGAAGTTGCTCTAACTGAAATTACTTATTACAACGATATCAGTTTGCTAAAGAACAACTATTTTGAATTACATAAAGAAGTGCGAGAGAAGGATGATTGCTTTCGCATATTTCAAAATAGTCTACATGGTACATGGGCTTTTCATCATCTAACTTTACATCCTTTTTCAACATCTTTACCATCTGTTCAAAACATGATTAAAATTCAAAAGGCATTTGCAACGTCAACTTTTGATTCTAAGGTTCCCACAATGAGCTTGCAAGATACAGAAAAGGAAATCGGTAGAATGTTTGAACGAATAAATGATCTCTTCAAGCTGACTTTGAATAAATTCTACAAACCAGTCATAAAGGGGTCAACAAAATTGATGAAGGAAGGGAAGCATGTTCTTCTTGTATTAGGTAAGGATTTGAGTCATACTTTTGGGTATTCCAGAACAACTTTCTCATCAAGGTATTGGTACAATGGACGTGGGTGGAATTCGGAGAGGAAAGTCACTGATTTTCAATGTAGAATTGTGCCATTGTATGCATTACAAAAAAGGAGCATCCGAGTAAAAAATAAATTTGAGGTCATTAGAAGTGTTGAAGACTTTGCAAGAAAGTTTCAAGGATCAGTGCCAGAAACGTTAATGACTTGTGAATATAAGAAAGAGAAAGTAACTTTATTTACTGTTGAAACGGAGGCAGAATTTATTGTTTTTACTAAAAAGACACCATTGGAAAAGTCTGAGTCCGCTGTTATTGAATTTGGATCTGAAATGATTGGGATGTTTAAGGGCCTTGAAAGCGCACCTTGGTTGACAGAATTAAATGATACATTCAAGGTTCAATTGTCCTCTTCTAAACTCAAAGCATCAACAAATGCTTCATGGGATATCCACGTATACAGCGAAGACATATCGGGTGATGAATTGTCTACTTCCAGTGAACTTGTAAAAAGAGTTAATTTGAACATTGAAAGCTTGAAAACGCCATCTGAATTGTGTACAAAGTTAAATGAGTTTGGTGTAGATTACCTTGATGCAGATGAATATCACTTTTCTTATGACCCACATAAGAAACGCATGATTCTAAAGGTAGGGAAGAACTCTCTTATCAAGCTGGATAGCGTGTTAACGACCACATTGGGATTCTCAAAATCAACTATTTATGAAGGTACATCAATAGGCGATACAGCCCCATCACTAGAGCGTGATATAAGTAACTTATACGTCTATTGTAACATTATTGAATATACAAGGGTTGGCGACATTGAGGCCCCACTTCTGCGCACATTTCCTCTCTCATCCGTAAGGAAGCAACTAATCAATCGAGAATTTTTTAACACAATGTATCTACCAATCAGCCGAAATTTCATCAATAGAATTGACATATCAATTCATGATGATGCAGGAGAAGTAGTACCGTTCTGTGGTGGTGTTACTGTTTTGACCCTACATATTAGGTCACGAGAATAAGGCTTTACGCTATTGTGACTTCCATAGTTATTCAATAGTCATAATGACAGGCATTTACAGTAGACCATCATATCAGAGCGGTTATCCCGTGTTTGTTGGAGGTAGACGACAAGTTGGAGGAGGCATATTTGGTGCACTAAGACGTATGGTTCTTCCAACACTCAAAAAGTATGGCGTACCAATCATGAAGCGTGTTGGAAGCAGGGCTTTAGATTTTGGTGCAAATGTTGCAGCTGATGCGCTTCAAGGTGAGGATATCGGTGAATCTATGAAAATGCGCGCGCAGCAATCTGCCATAGACGCATTAGATGATTTAACAAAGACGAGACGTACAGTTCGGAAGAAGCGTAGGAAGTCAAGACAAGTTGGATCAGGCCGAGTTACTAAGCAAAGACGCAGGAAAAGTAAAAAGCCGACTAGAGCAGCACGTTCTAAATCTAGACGTCGAGTGAAAACAAGAAAGCGCAAACGAAATTCCACAGCTACTAGAAACAAGTCAAAACGAAGGAAGACAACATATTTGTAGAGCTAATACGATGCAGAGTATCAATTCGGCTTTGTGTTTCTTCGATTCTCCCCCTCATCAGACAGACATCATCTCCTCAACAATTGTAGACATAGTCCCCACAACAAATATCGATGGTAACCAGCAGCCTATTCAGTTTGATATACCTGCCAATCCTCAAGATTATATTGACTGTCAATCCATTGATTTAGAGTTGTGTATACAAATTAAGAAGACTGATGGTACAAATATCGATTCATCCAAGGATAAAGTGGGGTTAGCAAATCTTCCTATTGCCAGTCTGTTCTCAGATGTGTATCTAATATTGAATGACAAACAGATTGAAGGAGGGGATCGAGCATATCCATATGGAGCATATATACATACAATGACTCAATTTCAAAAGCAAGCTAAACAGTCACACTTGCAAGTTTCTGGGTGGTATGATGATCAGCAAGGGAAATTTGATGATGTCTCAAATACAGGGTTGAAAAGACGAATGGATTTAACAGCGGATTCAAAGGAATTATACTTGAAAGGACCCGTCTATCTTGATTTCCTTCGTCAATCTAGATATCTGCTATCACAGGTTAAAATGCAAATAAAATTTATTCGTGCAAATCCTGAGTTCGCGTTAATGGCTTTTGGAGCTACAAACTATCAAGTCAACATAAGTAATGCCGTGCTCAATGTAAGGCGAGTAACAATGAACCCGTCAGTCATCAACGAGCATGCGACAGGATTGAGGAAAAACAATGCAATATATCCAGTTAATCACAGTGTGTTGACAAACTTCACAATTGGTGCGGGATCATCCTCACATGCCTACCCAAATCTTTTTCCCACTGCAATGCCAAAGGCGGTGTATATCACATTTGTGGAAAATGAGGCATTCATTGGTGCTTTTGAAAAGAATCCATTCAATTTCCAACACTTTAATGTTAGCAAACTAGCACTCTATCAGGATGGGAAATTTGTATCTTGCAAAGCATATGAGCCTAATTTCAAAGATGGCAAATTCGCACGTGAATATGGTTCTATTTTCACCGCCCTCAACATGTTTAATACAGACGATTCAAATGGAATTACAATGGATATGTACAAGAATGGCTACTTCTTCATTATGTACAACCTCACAGCAGATGCAGATCTAGGTGGTGAAAGCGTAGGAGTTACAAAGCCTGGAAATCTACGACTGGAGGTATCATTTGAGTCACCTTTGAAGAAAACAATTACTTGTCTCATTTATGCTATCTATGATAGCAAAGTTGAGATAACAAGAATGAGAGACGTGACTGTCAGCTATCAGAGATGAGTAACTTAAGCAACATAGAAATCTTGAGGAAAATGAGGAAAGCTCATCCCTACTCCAAGACAATATTTCTCAATGTCTTTTCTAGAGATAATTTACCTGATTCAATTCCTTTCTATCCTTGTTCACTTATCATCAATACGGATACCAACAATCTTCCCGGAAAACATTGGATTGCTGTATACATCAATCGTTATAAAGTTGCCGAATATTTTGACTCTCTTAATCAACCTCGTTTACATGATAACGCATTATGGATGAACAGGTTTTCCTGGACTGTTAGGAAAGTGACATCGTTCCCACTTCAAAGTAATACATCTCTAATGTGCGGTGGCTATGTACTCTATTTTGTCAACGAGAGACCATTGAAAAATAACTGTAAAAGTGCTTTAGAACTATTTTCAAAAAACTGTGATAAAAATGATGTAATTCTTACTAAAATATGTTGAAACAGTTTTGAAATAAAGTTTTATGTTGTATCATTAACTTGCTCTCTTTTTCCAAAACAAGGGTTTATAAGGAAAACAAAAAACATGCTCATATTTCATTATCTATTCACATATATACAAAAAAAAACATGTTCACATTTCATTATCTATCCACATATATACAAAATCTACAATTTGGTTTTCATGAAACATTTTTTCAAATCACATATGATGGGAGGCACATCACTTATGTCTTTAATGCCGGTTATCACAATCTTTCCATTATGGAACACATGAACATGATATGGATGCCAGTTAGTCAATTGAGCAGCTGGAAATAACTCCACTTCATAAGTTAGGTTATGTGATGATGTAACTTTACGGAAATCATAGTGATAGTGTAATTCACATAACACGGTCATTGTCTTCACTTTCCAATCAGATAATGAATCACCAAGTAAATGTTCCAAAGTTAAGTGTAAATATGAGAGATCACCCTCCATGACCCTTCCAATACATTGGATTGTTCCATTTGGAAAGAATAGGATAGTGAGAGATCTATCCTTCCTCTGAATCCTCCATGTTAACATTGAGGGTCTTCCAAGATGTAAGCTCGTTGTCGGCTTCAATTTGCGTTTTATCAGTAACCATTGTTTTCGGTTGGGTATATTCCTCTCGATCTCTTGTAGATTGAGTTTTGACTTTGCTTTTGTAGTTAACATCCGATTTACAACTTCCAACCGTTTGATGTCCTCCATCTTTAATGAATGACGTTATCTGTGGTAGTATCTCCCTTGTAAAGGTTTCCCATGTGACGTCACTGAAACGAAAAAATCGATATTCAACATCTTCACGTTTTGGTGAACAGACGTATAGTTTGACTGATGAATCACACTTTATCCATACCTTGTCATCGAGAGGAATCTTGATCCGAGTCTTATGGTTGTCAATGAGATCCGCAAAGTCTTTCAGTGAAGGCAATGAGTCAATACTAATGCAAACGCCACGATGTTTTCGATCACTATTTGCTATTGAATGACGAAATGCTACTCTTTAGAATTTGTTATGTGAACGTTTTGAACGTCACTAAGTTTCCATGTTCTAATGTAATGAGGCATGTTCCGAAAGCTATGTTTCAAATTTAGGTTTAATGTTTGTCTAAAGTTTGTTATTTTATTAGCTCAACATATCGGAATGATGTTGAGTACAAATTCTTCACATATTCATTCACATTAGGACTACCTATTTATTAGTAATCATTTCTACATATCGGAAAGATGTAGAAATTTCAATTTTAGTAAGACTACTTATGTATTAGTAAGTGTTGCTACATGTCGGAAGATGCAGCAATCGCAAGATCTATTACAAGTGGAATATTATATTGTTTTTATTTAGACTTATTCTACGTCACCTGTGACAGGAAGGCATCTCCTTCTCTTCGAAGGTGGGGGAAGACCTAGGCTATAGTGTCCATATGGTAATGATAAATTTTTATCCAGCCAACAGCGCTTATCCTCCCAAAGTGAAAGACCTCGCTTCCTAAATGATTTTGTGCTAACTATGTGATTTTTTGAATTTATAATTGTCATATCTTCAGTTGTATCATTCTCACTATAATAGACACTCCTATAGTCATCATGTTTCAATTTTTTAACTGCTGCTCTCTGAATTCCTGTTGCACGTTTGATGCTATGATTCGTAGAGTCTAGATATTTCATGGAATACATTTTCGGTTTTAGTAGGATCATTTCCTCAAGCAACTTTCCAGCACACTCATCCTTAAAACAACCTAATCTAGCTTTGTTTGTAGTTGAGTATAGTCGGTGATGACTGTCATAGTTTGAAGAGTCAAACTTTTCACCGAAGTATAGAAGTATATCTTCCAGACGGACAGATGGTGATGTGTATAAACATAGGAAGAAACTGTCGGTATCACCTCCACAAAGCCGCGTTCTATTTATCAGTGGACATCCTTTTAGATCATTGTAATATAATTGATACATTTCCAACTTACTATAGTCAAGTACTGCTTGACTAACATATATTAATTTATTTAAAACTATTGAAGGTTTGTACATTTCCATACCAACCAGATCTTCATCAAATATTTTGTGTTGAACATAGAGAGGATGATTTGACAATTTCAGTAGTTGTTTCTCATTGTTGACTAGTTTAAATTTTTTCCTTCTCCTTACATTTTCCATTGTTTTACCATATAAAGAATTATTTTTCAATTTGTAGAATGACTTTTCGAAGTCAGTGTTTGATCGAGCCCTCTTTTGAGAGTTCATATCAATGTATGTTTTTAACCAAGGCTTTTGTGTGAATTTTATGCCACTATGAATCTTCTTGATTCTCATGCCCATGGTCAAGTAAAATTTTAAAATTGAATAGTGGACTACATAATTTTCCTTATCAAATTGATGAAGCAGAAGTTTCTTGATAGAAGAAAAATGTGTATTTGGTCTTACTTTTTCATATAGATTTTTCATATAGTATGAAAACATTCTCTTTTCAATCATCTGCATTTCTGGAGCTAATGGGAAATCGGCAGTGTCATCATGAATGGCTGCAGGATACTCTAAATCTAAATCAAAAATCTAGCCGATTTCACCATCATCATCTATATTTTGAACATTTTCTTCATTTAAAAAATTATCTAATTCACTTTCATTCAACCATTTGAAATTTGAGTGGGGTAGATTTCTACTGAGTGAAGAACCATAAAGGTTATTAACATCTAAGTAGGTCAAATGTCGACTTTCATGTGTATTATTTCCTAATTCTTCAATGCGTGCACGCGCTCGGTGAATGTTGGTGAAAGTCATACCCCCTCTAATTCCTCGTTCAAATAGATTGTACATATTTTCATCTTGTATGTAGTGTGGGGGATCATTGGAAGAGAAATTTAGTGCTGAGGTAAAGCTAAGATGTGGGAGACTGACAAAATGTACTGGGTCGACTTCATCCTCACGTTGACTCAATGCTCTAAACACTTCAAATATGTCTGCCAACAATAAAACATCTAACTTCAGATATGCCAGCATGTAATCACCAAATGTGCTACAATTAAATTCAATCCACGCCTTGTTAGCGTGTTCATATTCACTATCGGAACAGTGCTCACGAGTAAGATCATTATAGAATTCAAATTGTGGTGGTAGACAGTCTTCCGTCAACGTGTTTAAGTTTTTGAAGTATGAATATGGAAACACTCCCTTCTGATATAAAACATTATCACTTAATTGTGGAAATTCTACCCTTAATGTCTCTACATGCTCATACGTTTGCAAACCCTTGGCTAATTCACTCAAGGATGCACTTAGAAATTGATATGAGTCTAAGAATTTTAGTTTAAAGTATACTGTCTTCCCTTTGTATTCATTTACAGGGACACTGGCGGATAAAGTTATATATTTTTCAGCAGTTGCTGCTACAACATCTAATTTCCAAGACTTCATTCTTCCAATCGCTTTATAGCAAACGATGTGGCTATCATAATTTTTAAAATTGTGGAAAAATATGGGGAGCTCCCGTCTGTTAAGTCTTAACCGGAGATTGCATTTCCTACATAATGTTTGCCTATATCGTCCGGTGATATGATCATGATCACGAACTTTTATGACTTCATCGCTGAATTTTGATTTACATTTGTTGCAACATTCTGCATTCTCGTGGCGTGCTTTTTCATCCGCTGACAGTGACATTGGCTGCCTAGTTGTTGCACATTGGTTGTCATATAAGTCTTGGGCTACAGTTTCTAAGTGGTGCAAGAAACTAATAATGCAATTTTCTCCCTCAAAGAGGTAATACTTGTTTTCAAATTTTGATTGAAGGGCATTATGCCAGACATGATAAGCTCCAATGGCCACAGGTTTATGTATTTTATTATCAATGTAGCACTCTATATCTGCATAAATTACTAAAGGAGGACTTAGTTGATATTCCATGCTACTTGTTAGTACTTTTAGATCCGATGGCATTTTTTCTATTTGTGCTTTTCCTCGAATACAAAACTGGAAGTGTCGTTCTAGTGTTGTTTTATATGTGAATGACTGAGTGCATCTTTCGCAGAAGTATTTATGTCTTTTAAAGTTCTCCTATACAATCTTGACAGCTTTGGAATTCCACAATAGTGTGCTGCTCCATTGTTTAGAATTAGCAAAATATTAACCGTTTGCCTACCAGTAAAGTTACTATTGTAACGAACACCTTTGAGTCCATTTTCATAAAAGTGAATGTTAATTTTAATATCATTATTTTTCTCAAATTTTGGAATATCTTTGATTGATACTGGTGTGGAAATGCCTTCCATATTTAGCTCAGATGTCCACTCACTATATGATTTTACTTCATTCCTTGAATAAGGTACTTCATTATAATGCAATATTGATAAAACTGCATATAGGAAACAATCATTTGCATTTGAATTAACATTAATGACAGCTTCAGAGTTTCTTAACTTCTTTGGTAGAGGAAATGATTGTCCACCTGACAGTATTGGACTTGTTATTACATTGAACTCTATATTTTGTACATCATCTATAATCCAATTGCTACCCTTTTTTGTGAAGGCTTCAATATGATTTATTAGACTATTTAGATGATCCTGAAACCAAGCATCATAGTCATAAATATAGTTTGAGGATGATGAGGTAAAGTGTGCGAGAAAAGTTTCTTCTTCTTGAGGATTAGAACGGACATAACGAATTTGTGCAATCAGACGACCGCGCAATTGATAGCTCCTTAGTAAGTCAGACACTAAATTCCCTAACATGGAACGCATGCTTTCTAAGACTGGTGTTATGTCCACAGTAGGTGTTGTTGGCGTGATATCATACACACGTGCATGGCCATTGAGTGCGCTTTCACTGAGACTAACAGTTCCATAGTTATTATGCATATTCATCTCACTATTTGTGTTATGTACATTCATATGCTGTCGAAATCTACTTATAGAGTTATACGTTTTGCCACACCGAGAGCAGTATTGCATAAAGTTTTGTATGTTAGTTGAAGCGCTGGTTGTTGGCTTAGAAGTAGATCTATTTTGATTATTTGAATTTGACTCTGTTATGCTATCATTCGGTTTATTATTGCATACAAGTTTATGTCTCTTAAGATTATCCATCCTATTCGTCTTATATGGACACTTGCTACATTGATACGTTTTTCCTAACTTACAAAATTTTTCATGTCGTTGCAAATTGCCTATGAGAGTGAACACTTTTCCACACTTGGTACAGACAACCATGATTATTGATGAGGATTGAAATTAGCAAGCCCTTATATACATCTACCATCTAATGACGTCAGCGTCATCACCAGCCAATACCATATGTTCCGATCTGTTGTAAAGAGAAAACACATACAATTTTAACAATTATTTTTTTTCAAAATAGAAGAAAATAGAAGTCAAAGTTACAGTCTAACGCATTTGACAATACCACTATGATATAGTTTTAGGTGACTGCAGCTGTCACTACAGCCACCCAAATCGTCCATCCTCGTAAGGCGCACTTTTCTGATCCCATTTTGGGAACAGTCGAGGTGGACAAGTGTCTCTTTATGGTGCTGTTGACTGGTGGTTACTTGGGAGGCCAACAGGAGGTTTGATTGAGTAATATTTCTTAGAGACTCAATCAAACCTCTATTGTCCTCCTTCAACTTCACCTCGCGGGCCTCAACCTCCTTCAGGCGCTCTTGGCAACGACGGAGTTGTATCTCAACGTCTTCTTCTACTGTCGCGTCGAGATCGACATTATACTGTCGAACAGGGAGAGCAGCTGGAGGTGCGGGCGCAGCAGCGTGAGGGGAAGGATCTGCGGCTGGGATCGGAGAGGAAGGAGCTGCGGCTGGGATCGGAGAGGAAGGAGCTGCGGCTGGGATCGAAGAGGAAGGACGCAGTGGAGATAACGGAGCCAGTGTCATCATGGGCGATAAAGGAAGGCGCACACTCCAGCTCGGAGAAGCCCGGATGTGGCTGAACGAGACCTCCTCCTGAGATGCACACATCGCGGAGTCCTGTAATCGAAAGAAACAATTGTTTATCATCTATTTAGCATTTTACCATTGATGACATACAAAAGTGAATTTCTCTTACCTCCGGCTGGATTGTGACCTTCTGACCGGTTCCAACCTCTGTCTCACGGGGCAACGAGTCATTCTAAAAGATAAATCAATCTATTACAAACAAAAAACATATTTTAATAGAAAATTCTGTACTCATGCAGGAGACCAACTTTGATACTTACATTTGTAACAGGATCATCATCCTCATCGGAAGAAGATGTCGGGGAAGAAGTCGCTGACGACGTTTCCTCATCAGATGAAGTCGCTGACGAGGTTTCATCGTCCTCTGATGAGGACTCCCGAATAGGATACGGCTTTTCCTCATAATCTTCCACCGATGTACTGGTCGCTGGCGTCGAAAGGAAACTTCGATGCTTCCTGAGGGACAGCGATCGCACAACCTGCAGAGAAAAATAATATAACATGCTCGCAACTCATTGAGAAGCATACATGTTCTTGGAAATACTTCATGCATTGAGAAATATTATTGATAAATAACTAAACAATGACACTTACGGGACTGGGAAGACACTTCTTCTCCGGTGTAGGCAAACGGGGTATACTGTTCACACCTGTAAACAGCTGAAGAAAAGAACATATTCAATTTCACATAAAGAGCTAATGAATAACTTTAACACTTACATTTCTCAAGCATTCAGCCGCTTTCTCCTCTTCAAAACTGACACAAGTCTGTTGAGGCAACTCACTCTGAAATGTTGTGACAATGTTGAAATACTTTTTAAATGGTAGAATAATTAATGGAGTAAATGTATTCTCACATTTTTAGTGATGATCTTTTTTTGAATTAAGACCTTGGTCTTCTTAGGAGGAGGCATCTCATCATTATCCTGAAATATTTAAATGATATATGTTTTTATGCATAATGAACCCATAATTAATGTATTCGGTTTTAAGAAGCTATCCTTTGAAGGTATTATGTATGATTGGCAGAACTCACCTCAATATCACTTAAGGTGTCATCGATGAACTGTCGTGACTTGGGGGCTTTCTTTGGGACTCGGGACTTGACGGGTTTCTTTATTGCGGTAGGCTCCTCCACCTGTGAAAGGACACCTTCCATCGGCCTCTCCTTGTTGAATAATCGCTCCAACCTCCTCTTTTCAACCTTTGAGGTGAGGTTGATGCCCTTCCTCCCATTTTGCTGAGCACATGGCGTGTGCTTTTCAATGAATGCCTTAGAGGCTTCGGTATTTACCTTTTCATTGCTCCGTTTGTATGATTTGCAAGTTAGGCAATAAAGATATGTGCATTCACTTTTGAAGATACAGTTCTTGTGACCGCTCTTATTGGCATGTCGAACGGGTATTTGGCATGTTTCACAGAAGTGAAAAATTAGCCGCTGTCGTGCAAGACTCTCTTGTCGGACCATCTCTATAGAAGAAAAAAATTTTATTATAATTTTATCTCTTATTAAATGAAAACTCATTTATATATCATCAACAAAACTTTATGAAGTACTACCTTGATATTGAATAAATCTTAGAAAGAATTGAAATCTGAAGTTGAAATTGAAACCGAAAGTCGAAACTTTAATTTTCATTCGAAAACGGTTTGCTCATAAAAAGAGTTGAAATTTACAAGTAGCTGTCTTGAAATTATTTAATTTCGAAATTAATTTAATGAAATGAAAGTGAAATTTCGAAAATTTCAACCAATCTTCAATTTGTTTAATTAAACAAGCTTGAATTTTATACATCTGTTAGCAGATGACAGACTGAATATTTAAAATGGATGAAGGCTTTATTTAGGTATCTTTTTATTTATTTACAAACTGTGAAAATCTTGTTGATTCAAATACACTTACATTTAAACTGATATATTCATGTCTCTCGCTCAGTGACTTAATATAGGATGAAAAATTAAAAAAAACATGGTTAATAATATAACATAAAGTGTTCCTATCCTAAAAACCCAAGCTTCTATATTTAAAGCTATTTGGTTATAAAAACTTAATAATGTTCCTACTCCCGAATATCCTATAAAGTAGCGCAACATGACAATGAAACTCACTTCAGAATTGTAATAAGAACCGGAGAACGGAGGAACGAAGAACGACGTCTGTTATGGACACTAAATAATTTGAAAATGAGTGAAAATTCGTTGTGTGCAACTTCTTTATATATGAAATTGACAAAGCAACTATGAACAAAGACCTTATGACATCACATCCTGGAATTGGTACGGTTAAACAAAATTGATAACTCAAACAAGAATTGGAACAGCTGGTTTATTTTTAACCTTAGAAATGGAAGTGCCATCATATGTGTTGAAAGATTTCTACATGTAAACAGTAGAGTGAATTCAATGTAATATGAACTGATGGACTGATGTATTATTTGATATACATGTTATTATTAATAGTCATATAATGATTCATATTTGAAGATATAAAACGTGTGGTTTGAATAGAACATTAAAATTTGAATTAAGCGCTAAATTTCGAAAATTCAAATTTCGCGCCAAAATTCGAATAATCAAATTTAAAGATTTTTTCGAAAATTTGAATTTCGCGCCAAAATTCAAATAATCAAATTAAAATACTAGGTTAGGGTTAGGGTTAAGGTTAGGGTTAGGGTTAGGGTTAGGGTTAGGGTTAGGGTTAGGGTTAGGGTTAGGGTTAGGGTTAGGGTTAGGGTTAGGGTTAGGGTTAGGGTTAGGGTTAGGGTTAGGGTTAGGGTTAGGGTTAGGGTTAGGGTTAAGGTTAGGGTTAGGGTTAGGGAAGCAAGAAGAGTATCTATGGCACCCGGAACCCATGGGTAAATAAATTTTCGAGTGCGCGAATCGCACGAGAAAATTTATTTACCCTATAATCCGAAAAATTTCGAGGGCGCGAAGCGCCCGAGAAATTTTGAGGCCCCCACCACGCCGTGTGTGAAGTGTATGAAGTGTATGAAGTGTATGAAGTGTATGAAGTGTATGAAGTGTATGAAGTGTATGAAGTGTATGAAGTGTATGAAGTGTATGAAGTGTATGAAGTGTATGAAGGTCAAAGGTCAAGGTCAGGTCTAAGGTCAAGGTCAAGTGTAGAGGTTTGTATATTATGGTCATTTTTGGTTGTAAAACTTTAACTTTGAAAATTTGTAAACTTAGTCATTTTTGTAAAAAAACTTGGAATTTTTCAAGTTGCATACAGATGCGTACAACTAGGATTTTTTCATCAAATGGGTACATACAATATATCATTCGAATGACATAAAACTAGAGAGCTACATGTCTTTAAAGAATGGGTTAAAAACTTAGTGAATTTAAAAATCTAACATTTGTCTGCTTGCATACAGTTGCATACAACTAGGATTTTCCCATCGAATAGGTACATACCTTATATCATTCTAAAGGTCTTTTCATTCTCATTCTTATGGTGTCGTGTATGACACATGTATGATATCATCCTGGACTGCTACAAGCATTTTAAAATTAACAACATAACTGTTTCTTTAAAAGTTATATGTTCCTATTTATTTCAAGTTGAAGTCTTCATACTTGATTTTTTGTTTCAATTCAGTTATTGAACATCATTAATTGTAGATAGTTATTCCCCTTTCCCATTCAGACCTTAATTGAAGACCGATTTGTGAAATGATAAAACAAGTCTGTTCATATATACAAATGAATATTAAATAAAGAGATTAAGAAAAAACACACTAAATGTCATCAAGGTAAGGAAAGGGTACAAGTTTTTTCAAGTCCACTTGAACATGGATCCTGGTCTTCTTGGGCGCACAGGGACAGCGACGTGGTGTGTCAAGGTCGATGACCGAAAATTCGAGAGCGGTTGTGAGGTTCCGCTCGTTCGGCTCCATCCTCATGAACACCCGTTTGGTGTGGTACTTTTTCGGGGCGTTCTTGACTTTGACCGTGACCCGTCCATAAAGTGGCGTTCGCATGGACTTCTTATTCATGTGACGCATCGTCTCGATTGATACGTCACTATCTTCATCACTCGAGTAGTCGGGCGATGCAGGGGCTTGGGTGAACACCACCGGCTCGTTTGGTGTTGTCGATCGCTCCATCGGAGATTGGGGAGGTGTATTGGTACGTTCCACTGGCGAAGTGGTACGATCAGCAGTACCGTTCTCAACTGCGGCTTTCTGTTTGCGATCCATTATGACTTGTAGATTTAAAATAATTGTAACTTGTAAACGTGAGGATTAGAACCTTTGATAAGAATTGGTACAAACCTCGGACTTATATACTTTTTAAACAAAGGAAATCCTAACAGCCAATCAGAGAGGTACCGAACTTCCCTAAAGAATATATATAACTATATAAAGGATGTCATTGTTCCAAACTGTTAAGTACTTATCCTCAACGTTCCATAGCAAGAAGCATGTCCTCAAAACCACTATTTTATTTTCAAAATGACAGCC
Organism: Prostheceraeus crozeri; assembly: GCA_907163375.1. Classification (NCBI taxonomy): domain Eukaryota; kingdom Metazoa; phylum Platyhelminthes; order Polycladida; family Euryleptidae; genus Prostheceraeus; species Prostheceraeus crozeri. The sequence goes on from CAJQUW010016139.1 coordinate 42,647, forward strand.
AAGTCATTATGGGAGGTCAGTTGGACATGACCATGCATCTCTCTTGCGGCTGCAAAGTGGCCCTTTGGAAAACCTTGACTGTGTCAGCACTTCAAAGGCGGAGTGGACTACCGGTGAAGTGTCCGGTACACGAGTGTGACCATGACTTTAGTAAAAATCAGACTTTTCATGAGTGGTGTGATGACTTCCTGAAGATCATGGAGTCGCCTGAGGGACGTGATTTGCACCCGTCATTTATTTTTCACGCTTAAATTAAACTTACATTGTAAATCTCTTGTCTTTTCATTTTAAACATAGTTCTGGAATTGGTTTTCTTATTGGGGAGCAACTAAATCATAACTGCACAGTAAAGTTTCACATCTAAATAGTGCTACATTAAAAATAATTGTCACAATAGTCGCAATTGAGCAAACCCATTCAAAATCAAACAACGGACGTCTATCGGTACGTACCCAAGTGCTCAGAACCAAACCACACAAGTTCGATCATAGACGTTCCGAAACACAGTGTACCAAACACATGTACCTATCCAGTAAAACAGATCTCATACAAGTTCCTCTTGATAACACTGAATTATACATGTACCTATCCATGTGCCTATCGATAACTAAAGTATACATGTACCTATCCATGTACCTATCCATGTTCCTATTGATAACACTAAACTTTACATGTACCTATCCATGTACCTATTGATAACACTAAACTTTACATGTACCTATCCATGTACCTATCCGTGGCAAGTAGGGCACAGTTTTCACTACTGCTATTAATAAGGCTCACTCATGTCAACAACGCTCTTCGAGTTATTCACCAGCCTGAAACTATAGTATGGATCTATATATTGCAAATAATTAACAGAGGGCATTCTAGGTCCAAGTGGAGTCGATCATCGGATGTCTGTCAATGTCAAAGATGGTGTCAATATGCATTGTATAACATACACAATATATGTTGTTTGTTTTTATTTGCTTAAACCAATTTTATATCAATTTTTCTGACAATGCAGTTATATTTTTTCTGTTGTATCATGTAATTTTTTACCGCAAAATTATGTTTAGACGTTAGATTATTGCCAAGCTTGGCAATCGTTTTTGGCGTGGCCGGACAACGCTGGGAACAGCAATGATATACATGTACATGTACAACCATAGCCAGGCTTCGTACGTATTACAAAGAAACAATATGCATGATCAAAAGTAAAGACGTGGTTCATTTTCCTGTTCAGAAAAGTCATTTACTTATTTATTTGGTGAATTGTAAGTGAACTTTACTCTGCTTTTATCTAAGAATGAAACAATTGGTTTTCATTTGTGCTATTCCTATAAAACATGCGCTCTTAAGATCTAATAATCAGCTGACATAAAAGAATGCAATGAAGTCTAATTGAAAGAATTGTAACAACAGGATGCTCTTGTTTACAATTGTGTTTTGCAAAACATCTGAACAAGTAGAGTAGACTATTATTTGATGTAAAGGGGACGCTATATTTAGACATATAATAATTTCTTGATTTGTTATTAAAATGCGTTTTGGTTCTGAAATTATCAAAAAGAGATAATGAAAAGGAATTTGTTGCTCGCTTACAAATATTTTCAAATTCATGCAATATCAGCTGACTTTCACTGGTTTCGTTGTACACAAGGTAAAAACACGTTTATTTCCTATTTAGCCCTTTATAATATTAAATATCTTTGGTTATGTACTACCGAGATGATTCTCTTATATAAGTAGTATGAAACAAGTTGGATATCAAAAGGAATGAATATTTGATAATAAGCATCCGAACTAAGCGGAAATCAAGCTGAATTATCAAGAGAATTTCATGAAATGTATTATAATGAAAATCTTCATGAAAAAGTCACGATATTGTTCGTGCTTTCTTGGCTGAAATTTCAACTTTTTAATTCAATTTTCACCGGCACTATTCAGATTCATTCCTAGAATCAGAATAGTGATGTGGAACCATTTACATCTTTCAAAGTTAAATGAAGTCATTGTCTCTGATTTTGTGATTTTGCTCAGCCAGGTTGCCTGTGATATGATCACGCTTAAGAAAACACTCTTGAGGTTGAGCATGAAAGTAATAGGAACACAACGAATTGCTAATTTAGCAAACATTAAATCTCCATGGCTGTCATGAGAATCTGTAAATGCCATAATTCCTTCTGCATTACAATCATGATCACTCAATTCCGTTGTAATTTCTGCAAAACTGCAAACATTTGCATATCTCACATTTGGTGACAATACCACCCGTATCTCCCTTGAGTTCATTTAATAAAATCGAAAGTGTATACACATTGGGGATTTAATAAATGCGGAGTTACCACTCTACCTAATATACCTACTCTATCATACCTACTTAATGAAAATGAACTTACATGAAATCGTGACAAAATAATAGATAATTCCTAAAAGTAGCTAAAGATGACATATGTGACTTATGAGTGACTGCGTACTGAGCAATCAATAGATGCTAGAAATCTGCTTTAAACAAAATCACTTGATAAACGAAATTGTTGGATTATGTGAAACAGCAAATGCTGCACACACAAAGGGACCTGAGACATCGGCGCCAGCCGTCACTGAGATTTCTGCCCACTAAGCTCAGCATCTGTCAAGATGGTCGGTCCGCTGCAGCTCGTTGCGCCCAGGTCCTATCTCCCTCCACCTTTGCACTCAACATCTTCATGGAAATCCTTACACTTAAACACCGGCTTTAGCAAGAAATTTCCTCACCAATCAGCAACGAAATCGTGGCATCCTACTCTCAGAAGGCATGAGCTCACATTTCCACCCTTGCTTCCATTCGGCAAGTTCTTCATATTTCGCAGTTTTCCTTTCATGCGAATCCCTAATGCTCTCTTCCCAGGGAACGGTTAGTTTGCCCGCAACCATTCTCTTCCCTATCGCGTCGATCAACGCTAGATGAGGTCGTTGGTTAGATAGGGATGATTCATCTGGCAGCTGTCTATCCACTCAAGCTTCCCACTTCCGCGGTACAGATCGCACGATGAGTCTTTCGTCTCTTTGTTTGACCACTCGATAAAAAGTCAATTCCAGTTACTTACCTGTTTGTAAAGTTGGCGGAACCATTATTTAGTACACCGAGATCCTATTGAAAACAGCTTCTTCTTTATCAAGATCAGCCTCCTGATCACGAATTTGGGCTCAGATTCCACAAATTCCCAGTCGTTATCGAAAATTTCAAGTTTAAGGATAAAAGTAGTTCCCTTGGGTGGGTCCGCTAACTTCACACACGTGGGGTGGAGCGAGTACTTCCACAATCGCTCTGCAGTACCACATGACAGCCAGAGAGGGCATAGAGAATATTGGCATGTCATACAGATGACATTCAGGTCAGTCCAGATTCCCCAATGTGTCACATTAGCAGAGGCATGGAAAGGGCATTTGAACGAACGATTGAACGGTACTTTTTTCATCTTTCTGATGAAAGAGCTATCGAACGGCATGTCTGAGAAGCCGCTGAACGGTGATCGGAACGAACGGCTTTTTTGCTTGATTGAACGGTAATTTAGCCCCAGAAACCCAGTATAAGAAATAATGCTAGAAAATCCTTGATACTTTCCAAAATTGCTTATTTACACATTCTGACTGCAATAAAGTGGTATTTTGTAATTTGAAAATATTTAAGTGCCATAATTTGGGCATGGGTCACCAGTAATCCATTGGGCTTTCTCGGTGTAGGGAAGCCTCGGAAACTTCTATAAAAGAAAATTTATTGATGCTCTTCGAAATTGCTAGTTTGAGCATTAAGACTTCAGTTCAATGACATTTCGTGAATAAAATGACAAGAGCCTTGATATTACACAATGCTTCCATCTCTTTTTATTGATTTAGTGTTCCGAAAATACATGTACTTATTATACTACTCATCAGCAAATAAAACATCTGCGCATATCACCATCATAAATGCGGTTTAGCAGTGGTGAAAACTGAAGAAGCTTCACGTCCTTCTATGAAGCAACCAAATTGTCATGATGCACACTAAATTATTAATTAATTCATCACTTGGTCACAAAGCATTGAACAGTTTGAATTCAAAAGCTGTGATGAGTTAGGCCTACTTGCACTGTGAATGTCAATCTGACCATTACTTATTAAAAATAGCATCTATGATGTTGCTTTTCCATCAAGTAAAGTCACAAGATGGTGTGGGGCCCGATGCGGGAAGCGGGTATTTGCCTGCGGGCACTGGCATTTACAATTATGGCTTAATCTGCGAATTCATATCCGTTCAGTGGATATGCAGGTAGGGATTCATGGCGGCATGCATGACATGGAACATTTATGGGGCCGAATAAGTTCCACGCGCTTCGAGTCCGGTATGGATAGGGTTAGAATGAATCAATATCCGTGGTCTTAAAATCAATGAACCATACAGTAGAATTCTCCGTGTGCAGGCCTAATTTGGTTGGTTTCAATTCTTCCTAAATTTGTAGTTTTTTCGCAGTTCTTTTGCGTTTGACGGTACTAAATGTCTCTCAAGGATCTGCATGTGGATATGTTCCAGAAACCAAATGTTTGCTGGAGCATATACACATGCAGATCAAATTAAATAATTATAATGTCTTAATTATAATTATCAAATAACTTATAATGTCTTCGTGCAATTGCGGAGACCATTAGTACATATATGGGGCGAAGTGACGATTGGGAGACCAATTCAAAAGATATGTGAATAAATAATGTGTCGATGGTGCACATTAATGTTGAGTGCATCATCGATCACAAAGACCTTCGTGCTAAGTTCATATTCACAGGTAGAATCCAAACAGGCATTCAATGCATATTGTCAAGAGTGTGAGAACCACAGAAGAGAGAGAAAAGGCTCGCAAGTTTTGTTCATCAATCAAGCTATATGATACATGCATGTACTAGAATGCATTTTTAAAGGACTTTAAATATTTCGCTTGATGGGTTATTTCACCGAATGGGTTAAAAATCCAGGTTTTAAAATCAGTTTCAAACCATCGTTTCAATAATGCATTGCATTAAAGCTATTACTTGCTTCCATCTGCCAAAACAGCTGATATGTTATTAAGGAACATCATGGTACAGCAAGCTGCAACCTGCGGTAATTGCACCGTGTACTTCTGCATGTATAATGTTTGGTATAGAATATCATGGCGTAAATGTGCAATTAGTGACTTCAAAACCATGCATGGTTTTAAATATAAAACTTGTTGTGCTTTTTAGCCCCTAAAATCGACAGCATGTTTTTCCAGCTCACAAAGTGAAATTTCTCAACAAACTTCATATAATTTTGTTTTTCAACAAACTACACTTCATATAGAAGTGTCATGAGCAACTTCTTGAGCATTTCGTATATTATAGAAAAATTTATCATATTCTAAATTAGCGCAAGATTCACCAACTTCATGTAGAAAAGATAGCTTATAAAATTATTCGACTTATTTTATTCCTTGATTAATCCATGATTTTTGCATCAATGGTTCACTTTGTGAATATCATATGTCTAGCATTTCCCCTGACACTATGGATAGGAAATATTCAAATAGGAAACTGAATAGGAAGTATTATGATTGGGTGATATTGTGATAGCCACACCCATTTGAAGTGATAACTTTGTGCAATTTGTAAGAATGAAGAATTCATTGCAAAGCGCCATATGACGATGAAGTTTGTTACAATTTTATTCTCCTGTGTCTTCGTTTTGGTATTCACTGATGACTTTGATAACGAAGGTTAGTGGGAATTGAGCGTGTGGAAATTTCATATAATAGTAGTGCTAAATTGCATCAAATATGTTTGCATCAGTTGCATATGAGTATGGTAATTTTCAATTATTATAATAGTCTTTCATATTCAAGATTAGAGCCAGGAAAAATATGTGTTTGTAGCTATCGAAATATGTGCTTTAAAATGCCAACATTATGTGCTAAAATATGTAATAAAAAACTTGAAGAAACCACTGCAATGACATAACCTGCGGAATGGATGAAAATTACATATGACTGCTAGCTTTTATGATAGAGAAAAATCTGTCAAAGTACTTAAAATCTCCTCTTGCAGTAGCAGAACAGAAGTTTTTTCAACATAATTTCAGTGAGACTTCGTCTTTTATCCGACAGGATATTCTTGTAAGATGAAAAACTCCGCCCTACTTCGCAGCGGACTATTAGGCAATTGCCAATATTTGTCAAATCAAATACTCTCCTATTTGTAATACGTCCAACTTGTGAATCCGGAAGTGTTTGATGATCACGAATAGCATACAAGGTGGTTTTCTATTACTTATACCAAGAACTTTTGTTTACAACAGTATTGAAATTCTCCTTAGCTATTGGATGATTTGCGAGTGATTGCTTGATTTCTTCCAAAATTTCAAGAGAACCGTTGGGTTTCAGTCTCCTCTCAAGTTTTTGAATTGAATCAAATCACACAACGATTCAAAATTCATCGAAGTGAGTACCAAGTCTGCAATTATACCTGAGTTACTCAATAGCGAGATTACAGGTCCTATGAAGCTTCCGCCCTCAGGATCAAGCTCGCGTAATACTTACTTGTAAAACACTCTGATGATTCGTAGCATATAGTACACAGCTGATGAGATCTATCTTCCCCATCTTCTAAGTATGGGTTCGGGGGGCAGAGGAGCATCTGGTGCTACGCGCTTGAACAGAAGTCTTCGCCGGGGTGTTTTCTTGAAAATTTTACTACCCAGAGAAATGAGTCTATTGACACGATCGTGCTCTCCTCGTATAATTTCAGCAACTCGTATAATTTCAGCAAGGACGCATATACTTAGTTAAAATAAATTATGTAGCCTACTTTAAAATTCGAATGCCACAATATAAGATACTTGTATAGTCTAATCATCAAAGCAGCTTCCATGACAGTTGCTGATTTCCTGTGCTTTCGGTTATCCTCATCTTGTTATGCTATTCTCAGACTCTGATGCTTCATTAAGATTATCTGCAAAAAATTTTTAGAATCGGTACCGGAGTTTGTGATCAATAATCCGATTTCTTCTGTTGTCACTTTAATCTCCTTTGAAGGGAGCGACTCGTTGATTGAAAGATAAAAATATGCAAACTTAAACACTATCCGATTGATGAACAGGAACTGTTTGCAAGGTACAGGTGTAGAAACAGGGAATCGGCGCTTTACTTTTCCAGTCGGTGTACTTACCCATACATTTGCGGCGTTGGTACATCAAGTATCCTCCAAAGATGTCATGTCAAGCAATGTAGATTAAATGGCGACTTGAATTTCCATCATCACATCGACGCTGAAAATCATAATATCGACGGCGTTGATCTGATGACAGTTCGTGCTATTTTTGAACTATTGAGAAAAGTCAAAAGGTTGAATGACAAATTCAGTTATGCCATTATGGAAGACTTAGGGCAGGCTATTTATCATGAATCCATTGATCATTTTTTCTTCTTAGGAGATCACAATAAGTAGCCGTCGATGTGATGACGAATTGTGGTCAATTTCTTAGAGAAAATAATGCAATTTTCAAGAAAATTGTTGCTAAATCAATGATATATATCGACCTAGCTCTGATTACAATGATTTCTCAACTCTTGATATTTCTCTGATTCAAGGGTATTAGGAAATCCTTGAGCCAAAGTCCACTTAAACAAATGCAGCATTTCTTTGTTGTAAAGCAATCCAAAAAAAAGTATTTTTCTTGTGGACATGCAAAAATGAGGTGTTCCTGAATTTCAAATGAATAGTTATGCCAAAAATCGTGCATGAATCTTAAAATGAAGGACATTTTCGGTTTCAGTAGACGAAAATGTTGACGAAATGTTTTTGTGTTAAACATTGACAATAGACCTACATCTTGGCCACAAAATGCAAAGGACAAGAATCACTCTAAAAAACACAAAACTTTCTGGATTTTGCCACGTGCAATAGCCCACTACATATAGGGCCTAATGAGCTAATTGCTCTTGCAAATTCTCTTAATGGTAGAAGGGATGAAATCATATCAAGCCTTTAGCCTAGATATCCGGTAATGATTTAGGCTTGTATCCGTTAATCCGGTGACCGTTCCATCACTGTGAAAGCTATCTCAAATACGATTACGATTTACGTACTATTAATATCAAAATAGATAAGTGTCTATTTTGAGGAAGCAACCATAGCAAATTCGCAACTCACAAAGTGACTTAAAAAACATAAAGACAAAAAGCAAATATCTACAAAGATGGTAAAAAAGAATTCATGTACGTATCTGTCTGTGCTACAAAAGATGATATTAGAGGCTTTTCTGAGTCTTTTGGTTTCGTCAAGCGCTCGTCTCTTTGGCACAGTTTCTTTCAATTACAAAAGTAATTTTGTAAACTGCTGTTGGCTGATGTGAAGTTTGCTACACCTTTTTCCATTCTAACTAAAAGTTGTTCCGTTCTATTTAAAACCTGTTCCGTTCAATTTAAAAATGTTCTATTTAGTTTAAAGCCTATCCCATTCAATTTAAAAATGTTCTATTCAGTTTAAAGCCTGTCCCATTCAACTTAAAAATGTTCTATTCAGTTTAATGCCTGTCCCATTCAATTTAAAAATGTTCTATTCAGTTAAAAACCTGTCCCATTCAATTGAAAACGTGTTCCATTCAATTTGAAACATTCAGTTAAGAACGAGCACTATTCTACTAGAAAAGCAAAATGACATTGAAGCAATCAATGATATCATAGTATTTCATGATACGAGTACAACATGGAATCTGATGAATGGTAAAATAATACGGATATTCCAAATAAGAGGATCGTAAAAAAACAATAAACGATGAAACCTTTTATTTTAAAAGTGTTCATCAATTCACCAATGCAACACCGTATTGTAAGTCTTGTCGGAGCGGACCGTTGACAGCCACATTCGATAACTACATCATCACATTATCGGATGAAATGAGTCATTCTTAGAAATCGAACAATAGCAAAAGTAAGAATATTTAGATCGGTTTAGCGTGCCATCATCTCATGCATCATACACGCACACACTTTTTGAGTGCGCGATCCACACGATTTTATGCTAAGATGCTCACTCGCTCCGTGTGTTTGGTATGAATAGCAGGAGATAATATCAAGTGCTGAGTCTATTTCATTTGGTAAAGTTTCTCGAAGTATACGAAGACGAAATTATGAACGGCTCAGGTAATCTGACCCAAACTGCACGCAGACTTCGAGTGATGTAGACCATATTGGATAGGGCAGTGAGTGATAAAAGTGATCTAATTGCATGTGAGCAATACTTCAATCATGTGCAACGGTTTAACGCCGATGTTGTGGATAAAGGAGACTTGGAATACGGTATTTAGTTAAATTGGTGAGTTGGCGACTGTCATATTGTCTTTGTAGTAGAATAGAGCTCGTTCTTAACTGAATGTTTTGAACTGAATGGAACAGGTTTCAAATTGAATGGGACAGGTTTTAAACTGAATAGAACATTTCTGAATGGAACAGGCTTTAAATAGAACGGAACAACTTTTAATTAGAATGGAAAAAGTGTAGTGCTGATCCTGCCAAATCTATTTTTCATCAAAAGCTCATGATTGACTGGTATGGCTATCAGTCTCCTTTGGACGGCTTCGAGTGAATCGGATTGCATCTTCGTGATCGGGTACACCATGTTTTAGAAATCTACGTATGCAAGCACAAGAAGTTATAAATAACACAATTAAAGCATTTGCACATTTTTTCATATCACTTCACCAGCGACGTGTGGTCGCATTTGTGTCTCTTTCACCATATGATCTGTCCATAATAGATCTTCATTAATGATGAAACCATTAATTTTTGTTTGGTGAACTGGATTGATTGATTCATTGTCAATTTCGATTATATTTCATTCAAGCTGCTTCTTTCTAAAACTAATTCTCATTTCGCTTGTCCTTTTCTTAAATGCAATTTCATATTATCATTTTTCGTTCAGTCTTCCACCATTTAATCCGCTCTCATTTAACAACATATAATGTACGTACATACCATCTCCACTCACTATCATCATCTGCGTTGAATGCTGAACAAGAAGACAGACTACATGTATATCAGAAAACGTCAATCGTTCCTTGTTTTTATGAACGTCAGTTTTCAGCACTGAATCATTTCTAAATATTGGCTGAATGTAAACAAACACAATGTAAGGTGAACGAAGGTTCAAAACAAAACAATTGGCAATAACATGTCTTTGTTATCTCACCGTGACTGACGATTGTTTACCTTGATTGTTTGTTTACCTTTGCGGAAATGAGAAAAAACTGTTTCGAGAAGTTTGAAAAAGATCTATTGAACTGATCTGAATAAAGCTCCTTACATCGCAAGGATTCCGAAGATACAAAACAAGAACATTTTTGATGAAAAAGTGATGACATAACATTTTAGCCAAAAGGAGTCATGATTTTGTGACAACCTCACGATATCACTGACTTTTTCCTAGTTCACCGGTTTTGATGACCAGTACATCAAAAGAGCGCTCAGATAGTGCTCTCGTCCTCCCGTGCCTTATTCATTTTCATGCTCACGTGTCTTCTTACTGAGAAATTTCGATTTGTAAATTGAGCGGTTTTCATATTTTGAGGACTGCTCAGCAAATACAATAATGAATACAAGTCTATGATAGCTCATTCTAAAGCTGAGAATACAAGCTCTCGAATGATGTATAGCACGTCGTTGTCCGACACGATTGGAAGGCATGAGAATCGATCTAATTTAGAGAAGAATAGGTGGTCCGTTTTTTTATGATTAGCTCTGTATGATTTGGCATTTGTTCAGTTGGCATGATATTCTGATGTACAGACCTGTAATTGTCTTAACTTGCCGGTGTTCGAGTATTAGAGCCACAGAATTAAATATTTTGTGTATCTGTGATTAGAGCAATGCAAGGATTTCATTCATCACATCTATGAAGCTCATGTATGGGGGGAGATTTGCAAAGTTGGAGATGCATTTCATTTTAGCTTCCATCATACATCATTTTAGAGTTCATCTAACAAAAATTATATCCATAAGATAATGGAACAAACCAGAGCTGTTGAGGAGGAAATATGCTTGCCTGATGCCACCGATCAATAAGCTGCGATTTATGAACTTGATATCAACCGATATTCCGCTAATCTGTATGGCTTATTCGCCAACATATGCATCTTGCAAGTCGATTTTTTTAAATTGATCAAATATGGCGAAAGTGTTATATAGGAGTACAAGCTATACAAATCCCTTTGTTAAACATTTGATTATGAATCTATGACTAATATGGTTAGAAGCAACAAATCAGCGTTTTCTTGACCATTTCAGAGTCTGACGAAATGACAGCTGTTAAGATTGACTCGAAACAGAATATGTGAGTATGAATTATCTTAAGCACTGAAATTATTAAAGGTAATAAACACCAGGCTGAAATATTGATTTCTACGAAAAAATACTTTAACCTGGTATGAATTATGTTATATACTTAAACTGTAGACTATTAACTACGAAAGCTAGATGACGGCTGAAATTCAATGCTTTCATTGTCTTTCCGTATTCTCGTCTTGTTTCGTTTCCGTCGTCTACGGTTTACAATGTGCGTGTATATGTGTATATCTCTATTACGAGTTCCCGTAGCTCAGTGGAATGACATGAGCTAGAGATGAGTAGGTAAAGGGTTTAAGTTCACCGACTGTCAATGAGACCTGAGCCTCATCTCACGAGCATCATAGCTCCTGAAGCATTATTCTCCAGACTGTGGAAGAATCGAGTAAGCGGCAAAAAGTGATCACATCTTCTAATCTTTGAAGTGCTTTCTGGAAAATTGTTGCGAAAAAGGATGCGAGAATTCATTCAGACGAACATTGATTGACTATATTCCAGCAAAAACTCTTTACAAAAAGAAGAGTTGTAATTCGTCATTGATGAACTTCTAGTTTTTTCTTGATTATCGATAGAGGATGGATTTGATATTTTCTTCAAACTTTTGGTAAATTTTATCAAATTTCATTTCAGTTCATTTCACTTAGAAGGAAAACGCTTTTCAATTTCACAATGCAATGCTTGACATCAATAGTGATCAATATCTCTGTAAATCAAGCTCCTCATAGCAGACGTTTCTTATTTGTTAGGACAATAGATTTGCTTAAATGTTCTATTTCAATTTCAGAAGGCACTTAGCCCGTTATTATAGCCCATACAGAGGAAAAGTGCTTGGGGAAGCGGGGATCTATCATCGTCGATATAGACAGCTCTCACGGCTTAAAACCTATACAATGAAGAAGAGATGGACGACAGAAACACGTAAGAAATATCCGCTGTTCATAATCATATCTTTGTATTCACCGATAATAAATTCATTGATTATTTTCTTATGCTTGATGTAAACGTTGTTTAAAAAGAAAAACGGATTCACTGGAACACAAGTATTAAATACATGAAATTTAATTGATTCATATATTTAGAATATCAAATGATCAAATCAAGGGATAGTCTCTGAATTTGTTCTTGAAACACATCACAATTGTTGGAGGAACGTAATTGCTTTGGTCACATACTTCGATTAATATTGACACATCTTTTGTCCTATTTAGTCACTCTACCGAGTTTTGCACACTTTTGCGAGTTTGTGATTTATTTACGATAGTACCAAAACACTTCAAAATAAAGGGATTTCAAAATATCAAAATAAGCCAAACTTTGAACGGATTTCAATCGAAGTTTCTGTTGATGAAAAGCTACGAGTATGTGTTCTAATCAATGTTTCAGTCAGCCATACGTTCCTTCGACAAATGCACACGCTGCATAGCTCTTTTATCTTATTACTTCGATGACGCAGGAGTATATATACAATTGATCATGTATGTCTCCGTTGTACAGTGGTCAAGTGCTTGACCTAGCGATCTATCGGTCCGGAGGTCGAGCCTGTAAGTGTCATTGGAAGTCGTCAGGAAGGGCGTCCGAACTAAAAGATCACAATGTCACAGATTATAGTTTGGCTTAGTCAGCACCGTCCAAGCGCCAGTAAGAGGGAGTAGTGACGTTGAACTATCATCATTCACTCTCGCAATGCATGTTGTTGATATTGTGAACATCTATGTTTGAGCGATGATTTTATCGATTTGATTAAATCCTAAATTTAAGCATGATCTTTACATTTTCACAGCTTGCTACAATTTTGAAGCAAACACCCATGACGATTTCCTTGGTTTCTTCGGCTGTCCATTCGAATTCGAGCCTGAAAATTTTACCGATTGTTGCGGCTATCGCAATTATCACTTCTGTTGCACTAACCGGACGTGAGTATGATACGAAACTTACTAAGTTTGACTTTTATCAAGTGCTTCTTGGGCAACATGCCTGAAATTCATAATTCGCCCTATCACTTAATCACATAATTAAACAGATATAAATGAACATAGAAATCACATTTTTAACTGGTATGACTGAATGGAAAACAATCGTCATCCATTTAAGCACTCATTGTTAACGATCCAAGAAAAATAAAATTAATGATGCATGCGGTAATTGCAAAGCTCTGTCGCAGGTGATGTGCTGCAAATTACTTTACCAAAATCTTTTAACATTGAAGGAGAAATGAGGAAAGCGCGAGTCTTATACAGCAAACTGACAAGGTTTCGCAAGGACTCACTTTGAAGCTTCAAAGCAAGATTAAGGCACTGCTGTCAAAGGCATTGTCAGCAACTGTAAGCCGCCGTTCTTTAGGTGTTGTAAAGCATCATGACAACAGACTTCAACGGCACATTGTATTTCACTGTTTCTCCGTTCTAGCACTTTAAAAATATAGTGCGTCGGACTTCCATAGGCACAAATATTGCAGAAGCTGTTCCAGGAGAGAACACAATAACCATTTAAAAATTCTAAAATGCTTACTTTATCGAAATGAAAATGAAAAAAAATTGAAAATTTAGATCACACAGGACTGCCTACACTAAAACTATGCAAAAAAATTACAAAAATCTTCAGGAAGTTTTGAAATATGCATGCAGAGTTTCTCAAACGTCTCAAATTTGAATAATGATAATGAAGCCTCCTATCTTATGCAGGCTTATTTATGGAGAAGCACTCGTATTTCAAAGCCACAACTTTCAATAACTATATTCATTGTTCAACTTCAACAGCGAGAAGAGATGGAAATATGTGATGACTACAGCAATTTTTCTATGGCTTAAAAATCGAAAAAATGACCTAAACAAGCTTAAAATGAAAATAAAACTCAAGATGTGACCAAAATATAACTTAGAAATCTTAAATTGTAATTCAGTAAAATTTTAAAATATAGCAAAAATTATGTATGTATTTTCAGGCAAAAAGTTAAACAGTTTAATTTACGCAAATAAAACGATTTATTTCAAACATTTGCCTCAGTAAGCCCATTTTCAGCTTGTTGTATAAAACAGTAATGTAATTTATCACATTTGATGTTGAAAAGTGTCTATCTTTGCATAGCATCTTCTTCCACACGGAGAAAGAACGCATTATTGAAGCAGCGGTTGACTGGTCGGCAGGAAAAGCGGACGACAGACGAGCCAGTCCTAGCGTCGCCGGTAGCATTCATGTCTGTAGGCAATACATTCATTGAATTCATGAGGATTCATTGTCCTCGGACTCCATCGCGCTGTCAAGAATACCAATATTGCGTCGTTTTGCAAGCATCGGTCATTTTTCTATACCCTCTTCCCGACAACTCTATCAATCGAAAACTACTGAAAATGACCAAAATATGATTAAATATGACCAGACACAGAAAATATGACAATATTACCTTACCCTAAGACTATGACATGTCATAAAAAATTCCCCCAGCAATGACATAAGTGGAATTTGATCTTTTTCAGTCTGACTAAAATTATTCAATTTTAATTACCCTTATATTATTAATTTTAATGTATACTGTATCCCTTTTATTTATTTCTGTAAATCAGCAATATTAATCAGAAGACTTTGCCTGTAAGTTAGAGAATGAATGTAAGCGAGAAAATAACGAAAAATCGCTTTTATTGAAGGACGTCAAGAGAACTTTTGGATAATTCGTTTGATTTTCATCCGATCTTCTACCGTTTTCTACTGACTAGTGCATTTTCGGCATTGGGAACGGCAGTTATGGGAATTATCTATTACTTCTGGTATAAATCAAACAAGCAGAAATGTAGTGCCAGATTGAGCAACCGACAGCAAGGTTAGTATCAAGCTCTTGTTCCATTTTTTATAAACTTGGAAAATAATTGTGAAAATGACATCCGTGAGTATAATTTTTATTAAAAATTGCCATTTACTTCATCATGCATCAGTTCGAAACATGCGCATTCATATAGATTAGACTTACAATACTGAGTCAAATTGCGAGCCTTCCTGTTCATTACAGAGAAAGCATCGACGAACAAAAGTATCATAAGCCTTCCGGCCAGCATTAGATTTGAAAGTTTTTATTTCTTATCGAATGTTGGCTATAAATTCCGTCGTCTTTCTTGGAAGTCGCGCATAGAGACATTTACATGAAATTACCTAAAAAAGAAGTCGTAAACACTAAAGTCTGGAGAACGAAGTGGCTATTCAACAGAACCCCTCTGCCTGATCCATTGATCTATCAATTTTCATTGAGAATGGCCAGCGCTGCAGCGCTGTGATGAGACGGGCTCCATCCTGACTAACAGTCCACTATGTATACGTGTATTCAGGTTCTCGTTTCGTCGAACGAATGGAAGTGCATGTTCCTTCAGAACATTGCAATTATGGTCGCTGCTCATTGTTTGTTTACTGATCTCGAACTTCAGGACTCATCAGTAGCTCATACCGTGACTGACTCCCGGTCAGACTTTTCGACAGACTTTTCAGGCAATCGACTTCTCCCTACTTAAGTGATAAATCTGTATTTATTCACACTCCCCCTAACATGAAAGTATCAAGAAATTCGCCATTGTATTTTCTTTATTGCTTCAGCTCAGTTTGAGTACGTAACTAGCTGTCCATGCAACAGATATATTAACGCCCTCGCTTCTATAGCTAAAATGAAGCTCGAGTGACTTCAGCTATGATTGTATGATGCATAGACTATTATATGTAATTTGATAACTTGAATTTGAGCGATAGAAATTAGAACATCAATTTGATGCATTTGCATGTTCTATATTAGATGAAGAAGACATAGAATGAGAATTTGTCAACTTCAAGAATTTAGAATGCAAATCCAGGAAGATTCTTCACATAGACCAAATAACACTTTTTCTGACTCACCCTGTACATTTAAAGTAAAATCAAATTGAAACTCAAAATTTTCCGTTGACTCTCACAAGTAATAAGAAAAAATTAATAGAAAATTCATGAGAGCAAAATACAGTGAATTTTAAGTGCTTTAGATGATGTTTTTATAGCTTTATTTATTGCTCATTATTCATTTTCATTGAGGACTTTAATCTGTAATTCTTGTGCGTAGATTGCGATTATGTGTTTAGTGAGCACAGATAGAAGTGAACAGCAGTTAAAAAATGACAGCCAAAGTTTCTTTTTGCTACATACTTTAAGAAGTCTGAGCAGAAGTAGCCCGCAAAAATATTTACCGTCTTTTCTGTGATTGACTTTGTTCAACATTTAAATAATCAATCATCAAATGTGATGTCATCAAACTTGTATGAGAAGCACACCTGCTATTTTCGCTGTTTCTATCGGTGTAGCCTACAGCTTGCAGCGATGTGTGCTGCATGAAACAAAATCTTTAGAAGCAAGAAGCTGTCATATTTTTCTCCGGACAAGGTCGACAAAGAGCACTATCATTTTGCTGTATGAAGTGTGTAAAATCTTACTTGCAATTTTAAACTTAAAGTCGTATTCTATATCAAGCTTCAATAATTTGTCATTATTTTCTTTCAGTTCATCCTGCATCGACTGCGTACAGCTCCTCGGATCCAACTGCCTTTTCCTATCAACAAACTCAAAGCTGGTATTCAACACCTTATCAGTCAAACTTTGATCCTCCACCTCCATATTCTGGTAATCAAATGGAAACAAGACCATATCCTGCCCAGCGAGTAACTGCTTATCCATACGCACTCACTCAGTTGTGAATAATATTCGGAGAACTACAGAAGTAGATGACAGGCATTGTGCCTGTAGCGATAATCTAAGAACACATAAATTAAAATCATCTCAATTTATCAGCACTGACATTTGAATTTTCAGATGAAAATCGATGTCCCTTAAAAAGGCAGATTTAATAGATTATTGATCACCTGGAAAACCGCCTGGTTTTGCACATACACTCATTTTCGCGAGTACGACCTCTTGCTTTTGAGATAGCATTTTGTTATTCATAATGGACTAATTCAACTTAGATTTTGTAAATGGCGATGGATAGGTCTAATAATAGGCCAAAGTGATTTTTCAATCATAATAAATTCACTATAAAGAATAAAATATTTCAATTTAAGATTGAATATCTGCTACTCGTAAAAGGTAGTTGTATATAAACAATATGCAGTAGGTAAACACAATCAAAAATACCTAGTATATGTATTCATAATTATGGTGCATTATTTCAGGAGAAAAAAAATCAAAATTGAATGCTGATCAAAACGGAAAAAATACAAACATTTAGCAAATTGCTAATCTATAAATTGCAAAATGCTAATCTGTACTACAGAAAGGATTTTGAGGAACACCAACATACTATTTTTCAAGAAGATTTGCCCAAGTTTTTGACATTGTCTTAGTCACAAATTCAGCAATTTTTATGATTTATTTCTCTGTTAACTTTATGGCTAAGAGAGTGCCAGAAATTTAAGAAAAACTTAAGTGCAGGCTGTATATAGTATTGGTGTTTGTCAACATTGTTACTTTAAATATAAAATTCATGCAAGTGATGCATGACTTGCAGAGCAAGTTTAACTCCCTATCATCCGCCATTTTCACATTTATGTGTAAGCTGTAAAACGCGTGATGAGAACAAAAGCTGCATACTACTTTGAATTTTAGTAGACGTGAGTGTTTTCTATCCGCATGCAAAATAAGGATTAGTGGAGTAATGGAATTTGAGGCATTAATATAAGAGATCTCTGCTAGCTAGGTGCAGCCTGATTGAAGGATATAGGGTTATTGTCTCCAAAGTGTTGCTTGCACCGATTTCTATGACTATGACTGAATGCAATGTCAACAAAAGTAATCTGAAAAGAGATAATCTGCCGTGCAATGACAAAGTGACTTAAGTGCAATGATGTCAACTTTTCAGGAGAAGCAAAAAACGTTTTTGTTCGCTAATTATGTGTACTTTTGATCATTTGTTTTGCAAAAGCCAAATAGCATATTTGAGTTGAATTCAATAATTTCCCTTATATTAGTTAAGCGGTGGTTGCCATTGGCAACGAGGAAAAGTCACCAAGTCATTTTATCATTGTACCTTATATATATGTGCTATTCGACTTACAATGACAAAAAGGCTTAAGTGTATTTAAGTCGTTCTGTCATTGTGCATTTATTAAATAAGAGACTATAAACAATGACAAAGTGATTTAATTATGTATTAATTGAATTCTGATTAAATCTTCTGAGTATAAACCATTACCAGGTTTGATTAATGACTTGAGAACCTACCTGTAACCATCGCTTCTGCACAGACCGCCCTCTAGATGCTAGGCCCGGTCATCACTGAATTTAGAATAGAATGAATTATGGCTGAATCTTTTAAGCGTTAACCCTTACCAGGACTGACTAAGGACTTGTGAACCTAACTATAACTACCACTTGTGCACAGACCACTCACCAGATTCTAGGCCCCGGTCATCACTGAATTTCGAATTGAATGAATTCTGATTGAATCTTTTAAGCGTAAATCCTTACTAGGACTGACTAAGGACCTGCGTACGCCCCCTACCTGCAATTCATAAGCTTGCAAATTCCAGACATTGTAAAATAAACATTTTGATTTAGGCAATCTAGCCTGATTCATCGATGTAGTTGTATGCTCCCTATAGGTCAAAGCTGCTTGTTGGACTAAAATCAACAAAATCAATAAACTTAGAAGAGCTTCTTGTACAGGAAGGTTGCAGTACTTTTGTAAGATCTTTTAACCTTGGATATGCCTATTCTAACTTATGCTTAGGAATAGGGGAATGTAGCCTTGAAATTTGTTTACAGTAGGCCATATGCAAATTTTACTCGGTCACTCATCATCAAATATCATGAAATTTCGCCTTCAAAAATCGGTCGTGGGCTGCCATACTGATCGTAATGTTCAGCTAGGCAAAGGCCATCTCTCTTCCGCCGATCTCTGCAATCATTCGAGGCCTAAACTGAGTATGTACTTTGTACCACATAAACAAGAGCTTATCATATACATGTAAATGAAAAATCTCGTTGTAGTAACGGTACTTGAATTCAATTTTCACAAATCAAGAAGTGTTACTGAACTCTGGAAAGTAAATCAACACTGTCAGCTGATTCTGGCATGTTCAACCATGTATGCCGATGGTGCGGAGACATATGTGGCAGAAGCTTGCTGATAATTTCTTTCTTCTTTGATTTTGATATTCCTCGTGCCATCCTTCGGTCAACTACCGCGTGAACGTCAAAGTTGTTTTTCAGGATACCATCGAATGGAATGTAGTCTCGCTCAAACCTGAATTTGAATAACATTGCCTGAGTGTCTCTTCGAAACATGACGCTTACTACTTGCGATAAGAAGGGGCGATTGTCACCCAATTTCCTCAACTTGTGTTGTGAAACTCCATCTCCGAAGTCGAAGAAATCAGTAAATTACAGAGTTCTTCCTACAACACGTTTGGTTGTTATTAGTTCTCTGAACTCCTCAACATCGTAAATACACGGATGTTTGTTCAGCTTTTTCCCAGCTTTCCCGTTTTCTGAGTCAGCACTCATGAAGGTGTGGCCAGTTTCAAGGTACTTGATCTCAATTGTTTCTGCCGCTATATCTTGACGGTCAATCAGTTGCACTAATGATGAAAACAATAACCAGTTCTTGTTCTGCGCCGCACAATTATCCACCCAAAAAATGAACCTCTTATCGTTGCGGTGTTGAAGAAAAAAGTTATGGAATGTGCTTGCAATGTCCGCAGCTGATCGTCCCGCTACAGCCTCATCCCAACAATAGGCCAAACCTGTTGTGACACTGCTACTAGTCAGTGGACTGAAAGTTTCGTTGAATGTCACAACTCGTGAAATGAATAATGAAACTTTCAGGGGAAGTTCCGGCAACAAAAACACTTCATCAGATCAGCTGATACGATAACTGTTCTGTCCTCCCGAGGTCTCTCTGAATCTCTCTTGTAAGCCTTTCTGGCTTCTTGGTAAGCTTCGCTATGACGTTTGTAGGACAAGCATTCAGGACAATGACTTTCCAAAGTTCTATGAACAGCCGTATGGTACTTTTGAGCAGTGCAAACTTCAAATTCTTCATTTCCTAAACTTGTAAAAGTAATTCCTGCTTCAGCTACAGCCTTCCGGTATGATTTGTACGATACGAAATCGTGTGTTTATACAAAGTCATCATGCATCATTTTTATCGTGATCTCTGCAGGTAGGTACCTTCTGTTTGGGGCATGTTCTCGACGATAGTGACTAATTTGGGGGTGGAAGCTTTCTATGTGTATACAGCTACGCTCCTTCTGTGCCTCTGTGAAAGCATGAGCAGGTGTGTGTCTACCTCTTTGATCAATCTTCTTTTGACTAATGTTTCCTCCGAACAAACTTCGAATCACTCGGTTTGAGCTGCTACTGAATCCTAATGTTGCCAAGAACATTTTCTGACATACTTGTAATCGACCTTCGGTTTCAGTTGTAAGGAAGAATTTCATGGTGATCGTCTGATTGGTCAACATGCTGAGGCTGACCGTCTGGTAGGTCGACTTGGTGAGGCTGACCATCTTGTTGGACGACTTGTTGAGGCTGACCATCTTGTTGGACGACTTGCTGAGGCTGACCGTCTTGTTGGACGACTTGCTGAGGCTGACCATCTTGTTGGACGACTTGCTGAGGCTGACCGTCTTGTTGGACGACTTGCTGAGGCTGACCGTCTTGTTGGACGACTTGCTGAGGCTGACCGTCTGATTGGTCAACTTGCTGAGGCTGACCGTCTGATTGGTCAGGTAACGCGTTCACCCAAGCCTTTGTATAATTAAGAGAAGAAATTCGCCTTCTTTTTGGTTCTGCTGTTAAACCTTCCGCCAGGATCTCAAGGGACGTTGTTCGTATATTCCTCTTTTCTGCAAAAAAGGATTACATTTACTTTTGTAGCTGACTTCAAATTGAATTACTATATTAAGGTTTATTGCATTACAATAACTGAATATAATTTGATGTAAATGAACAGTTCATAATCTGACACATGTTTATGTTTTGTATACCATGTACGTAGTCGACAGGCCTGAGTTTATTAGCATGGTAATTTTAAAATTTTGGGCATATCTGGGCAAAATTTTGGGTTCTTCTTGTCAGGGATGCCAACCCCTGGGATCTACTTCATCCATGTGGAAGAAAGCCAATTCAAATGTAGCTGAAAATTATAAGTTCATAGCATGGTGATTTTAAAAATGTTGGCATAAATGTAGTCTTCCTTTCAGGGATGACAACCTCATGTTTCTTACACAACCAAGTGATTTGATTGCCTATTTATTTTACCAGGAAAATGGAGCCCAGATTAGATTTTCCGATCAGAAACTGTACACCGTAGCACCAGTACATGCACCGTAGTTGAAACCAAGTGCCTCGATGCATGCATCTGCATAGTATGACTAAATGCTTTGGTGTAAATGCAAAGAAGAAGTTCACGAAACTCAACAGACTAGACATAAAGGTACCAGTAGATTTAAGTAGATATTTTTACACTGCCTAAAACTGTACTTCTGTACTGGAATCTAAATTCAATATGAAAACATAAAGATAGTGACATTACGATACTAAAGTATGAAAGTTGGACAAAGACAGTCAGTCCCACAAAATTTTCATAAAATAATGAAATTTGGAATTAGAGTCATCATTTTTATACTGAGAGAATTCTTTCAAATTTCTATTTTTTAAGTAAACCGGTGAGAATTTCTTCGTAAATGTCAAAGTGATTATGATGCATGGGTCATACGACCTCCTTTCGTCCTTTTGGATGGTTCAGTACCTAGATGCAATTCGGTAGATTTCAATCAATGATAAATATTTCACTCACTTCGATTTTTCTCTCCACTTGGTTGAATAGTTTTCTTTAATGCTGCGTTGAGCATTCTCCGGCCCCAACTGCTCATCTTGATAATCGAAGTCTGAATTTACAATCACAAAACCGTAGCACAAACGTCAGAATGAAATCAGAATTGCATTATAAGAATAAGTTTTTCTTATTCAAAATTCAAATTTATTGACTACGCATTGAATCATGACTGAATCTGCGCATTGAATTTCGACTGAATGATGTCGCCAATACATGGATATAGAACAATAGAACTGGAAATAGTGCTTCAGTAACATTCCATATCGTTTCAGGCATAGACATCTAACTAACACCCGCCACAAAAAGTGATGCTATATGGTAACATGCACTTAAGTCATTTTGTCATTGTTTTGTCACACTTCATGCTACACTTAAGTCATTTTGATTTTGTATGATCTTGTCACGGCGAATTGAAATGGTCCTGGGATAAACCAGTGGGTCAGAAGATGTAGACTAGTATCCTAAACAAGTTGGTGTTGTTAGTGTGATTTTGACAAAAATTGCACTAAAGTGATTTTGTCATTGCACGGCAGTAATGTCCTAAGAAGCCGTGCAATCACTTCAAATATAGATGTTGAGATCATAGACATGAACAAAAAGTGCACGCACTCACGCTTAAAATTGTTTGAATCCACGGAAAAGTAGCTTACGCTTTACATTAATTCAAAAAGTACTCGACCACAATAAGTGGAATTGTGCTTGTAATATAGAAAATACCCATTATTATGTGTATCTGAAAATCTGTAGTGATTGGTTGATTTTATCAAGGATATCTCTACACGTAAAAAGATTCTCGTGAAAATTAGTAAATTCCACTTGAAAGCTATGTTCCAAATTCTCGTGGTGCAGATAATTGCCATGCGAGTTATGTAAGCGTGAGCACATAAGTACAAAATTTTTGTATTTATCAAAGAAAATTGAGAATTAGATTCCAGGCTTCATGCAATCTAAATCTTTGGGGAAAGCTTTCTTAGATTGTCAAGTTGGGAACCGCATTTTCTTCATTATGATTCATTTCACTGCCAGTTTTCTCGGAAATGCTTAAAATGAAATATGGATTTTCTTTCTTCAACAAAGCAATTCGTATAACTTTTCGATGACTCTCACAAATTGCTATGGATCTCACTGTTTCTTGCTATATATTCAGTTAAGGAGGATTAAGTGGCACTGAACAGTTAGATAATGTTGTACTATTCAAGTGTCGCTCATTCTAACTTCGCTTTCATTAGTATGTTGTGTTATTTGGGATAGAACAACTACGTAATACCATTAATAATGATCTGTGTGCCGCATTACACATTTTTAAGACCACACTACTCATGTCATTTAAGTGTTGTGTTCAATACATGTGTGTTGGTGTGTTGTAAACTTCTCTGTATCCCTCGACGAGTTAGAAATATAATTTGGTTCCAGATGCTCCGTTCTTTAGTTTATTCAGTCGCATAATATAACCAACATATCTGCTGAGATGATTAATATATGCTTGATGATTTTGTGGAAGACGCTTGCCACGCGTTCACATGATCAGAGAGACTCTTAGGAAGAATGAAAATCAAATGGTAGCATGTCTATCAGTTTGTTAATAATGATCAAACATTTCAAACTTGAAACATACAGTACATATATCAGAAATATTCAAATGAGGTTTGTGCGCAGTTCTTCAATTCCTTTCATTAAAATTTTTACTGCTGCGGTGCTGGTCTGACTACCTTAGACAGATAATCAATGCGAGAAGTATTACAAGCAAGAATTGAAAAATGAAGTACATGTATTACCTACTCACGCTTTTGTGCTTGTGTGGGCACGCGCGGATGCAGAATGAAGTATAATGACAAGTTAAAGATGATTGTAGGCAAAAATGCAAAAACTAAGAAATTGAAAGAGCCTGTACTTCCTCATATTTCTTTACACTTGCTTGCTCAGCTATTCTCACAGACCATTCGTGATCAATCATATTTGAGTCTTACAGGACAAGAATGAAATAGAAATGAAGTATTTATTTATGAGATTTCTACGAATTTTCTTAACAAAAATATGAAATATGAAATTCCAACAAATTATCATCACAGATCTCAGCCTCAGGGTACAAATGACAATGTCAGACTACGGGTGGAAGACGCGATTGTGTTGGAGAGTACGCAGGTGGATCCTCATTCATCACTGAATGAGATTCTTGCAGTGAGGTTGACTGTGTGGAAGTGGGGGTTGGAGATCTGTATGCAGGAGGAAGATCAGGCATATTCTGCGATTCATTTTCAGTCTGTATGGTGAATATTGTCTGAGTCGGTGCTTCTGAAGCGGCTGCATAAGCCGGTGGGGAACTATCCACTATTTCATTATAAGCAGGAGGTGCCAACTGAAGTCCTCCTGGAGGTGTTGAAGTCGACAATGTAGTTCCTTGTCCACAAACAGTTTCTGAAAGAGAATAACACTGTAAATACCAGGCCTTAGAAATCTCCGTGAATTCTTCATTAAACAAATTGCTGCTTATTAGTACATGTGCCAATATTGTCGCCACTAGCCGACACGAAATTTTCCTTTAGTCTTCACCAGGCAGAGTGCAAACAATAAACTTTAGTAGCGTTTTAATGACGCTTTTTAAAGTTCTTCAGGTGTATAATACTCCTGAATTCATGAGTAGTTTAACAGGATTTTTGCCATCTTCTTGTGGCTTTTCTGTTGACTGTCATTGGCGCATAGGGCCATAGAGTAGGGATATATAGGTTGAGTGTCGACTCAAAAAAGTATCTGTATACAGTGAAAATTTTGATATGAAAAGATTCAGTTTTTTGCGGAGATTACGTTCCTGTGGTCCAAAAAATTATTTGAACAGTTTTAAAAAAAGTCAAAATTTTGCAAATTTATAGGCCTAACTACCGAGATGACGCCCCTCTATAAGTAGTGTGAAACAAGTTGGATATCAAAAGGAATGAATATTCTATAATAAGCATCCGAACTAAACAGAAATCAAGCTGATTATCAAGGGAATTTCATAATTCGTTATAATGGAAGTCTTCATGAAAAAGTCGCGATATCATTCGTGCTTTCTTGGCTGAAATTTCAAGTTTTTAGTTCAATTTTTATCAGTATGATTTTATGATTCACTAAATGCATGTTTCATTTTTTGAATCTGAATAGTGATGGTGACCTATTTACATCTTTCAAAGTTAATTGAAATCATTGTCTTTGATTATGTGATTTTGCTGTGCCAGTGGCAGGTTGCCTATGATCACGCTTAAGAAAATACTCTCGAGGTTCAGCATGAAAGGAATAGGAACCCAACGAATTGCTAATTTAACAAACATTACTTCTACATCTGTATGGTAATGTTTGTCATGACACTAAGAATCTGTAAAATACTATCATTCCTTCTGCATTACTATCATTATCATCCAATTCCGTGGCTATATCTCCAAAACTGCAAAAATTAGCATATCTCACATTTGGAAACAATTACGACTGCATCCCCCTTGAGTTCATTTAATAAAATCGAAAGTGTATATACATTGAAGATTTAATAAATGCGAGTTATCACTCTACCTAATATATTTACTCAATGCATAGGGCCGGATCGCAGCGCAATGAACTAAATTACTATATTACTGAACTAAGTTTAACTGACGAAAAAGATGCGTTTTCATAACGTACGACTTAATTTGATTTCATTACAGATGCAAAAATCGATAATTTGCACAGAAGCGTGTGTGTTGCTGTAGTATTTGCTGTAAGCAACTAACATTATCCAACTGAAATTCACCTTCTAAATATTTTTCATTCAGATATTAGGCCCGTTTCACTCTCATTTTACCATTCAAAAAGAGATTTGTCCATTTTATGACTATGATTGCACTTTTGTGGCTGATATCTATCACAAAAATGTGCAAAATATGCACTGCATTTAAGTGGCATTATACTACGAGGCTTCAAGGCCACTTTACATGACAATTTTGAAAGTCAAAATAAAATTCAAAGTGCAATTAAGATGATTATTTATAGGAAAGATTGATGACATAGTCCTTTGCTTGCTTGTTGAACTTTCGGGGATCATAACTGCGTAGATGTTGAGGAAGTAATTCCAAGTTCGTGTAGTAGCGACTGGAAAAGATCTACCTCCCAAAGGGCGACGGTAAGCTGGACCACAAGCGAAGAGGAAACCGCAGATCGGGATCGTCCAGGCATGGAAGCAATACCATTTCAGGTGCTCAACAAGATAATTAGGGGCACCATTTTGCCGGCAGCAAAAATATCATTACCGATAGCCTATATGCAATTCTCTCTCGGATAGGAAGCCATTTAAGATCTTCTAGCAGATGTGTGATCGAGGAAGAGCGATGCGATCCGTATATAAGACAAGCTGCTGCATTCAAGGCCGACTGCAGACGTTTTAGCTGTTTATCCAGAGTGCCATTTAAGATTGAGATGGAGTAGTCAAACTTTTGAATAACTAAAGCAGCTGGAAATACGATATTTCTGAAAATTCCTCTTTTGGCTAAATTTCTGCTTAAGTCATGACAACGAGTTTTATTGTCATAGTTAAGCAAACATGTTTCTCTGGCTACAAAAATGATATTCACGGAATTTCCTTGAGGCACAACACGTTTTGTTTGGTAATTGATTTGAGCAGCAGATTGTCATTGAGATAGACAATTCCTACCTATATTTCAATCGACTACTTACTTTTTTTATGTACATGTACATGTATGTATGATACCTTGATAATTTAGTCACAATCTCCACCAAGTCGCTAGCACAGAAAAACAACGCATGTAGCAGATTCAACTTTAATAGCGCGTGTGCCCCCCTCTAGCTCCAATACATTCAGTAATCCGAGATGGCATGGATTCCAGGGGCGCTTTTCCAGGGGTCCGTGAAGGGAATCCCGGTTAAAGTGTATTTTATAAAATTATTTTAAATCAAAACGCGAAAGCTGAGAACAACTAAATCTCTCTCTCTCTCCCCTCTTCCTGGAGTGAAAGTATACTACCACAGAGATCGGTGTATACTGGCCTCCTGCCACCTGACGAAGGAAGGCGCACGACGAAGCGGTGAATCAGATGTCTAACTTATCATGGACCCTATGTATACTAGCCTACAGTTCAGTCCCCTAAGTCTGATCACCTTGTCGTGGATACATACATGTACATGTCTATGTTATCGAGAGTCAATCAATGCACGTAACTATGGTAATTCCATAGAAATCGATGTCTCGCTCCTCTTCTGGTCTAGAAGAGACATTTTGAATGATCGATGGCACCTGCCTGGACTAGTTAGACGGGTCACCTTCCTGATTATTATGCATTACGGAGATAGGAGAATGAGACGCGGGTTAAAGTGTTTTGCAGTGATAAGAAGCAAGAGCGTGTTAGCCATTGAATTGTGAACAGTTTTCTAACTGCTCAGATAATGGTAACTGTATTATCGCCTGTCTATAATACAAACTTTTTTGCAAAAATCTGTATCTTTTAAATTGGGTGGGGTCCAGGAGTCGCTCCGACGACTCGAAGGGGGTCCGCGACCCAGTCAACTTTAAGAACCACTGGTCTAGACTAAAGCAAGACAGGAGCATTCCTAACTGGCATAGATTACGCGCTCCTTCCCATGCATTGGAGTAAATATTATTTCCCGCGCGGGCAATAATCTGCTTTACAGGTCAAATAAAGCGATAGGATATCTTTCATATGACTTAAGATCACTCATTGTTATGTGCCCAAATATGATTTAAATGTAATTTTTGTCTCAATTGACGCAGAATAAAATGAAATGAAATGAAAAACATGCACGGAGACAAATAAAAGCATGTTTGCTTAACTACAACAATAAAACTTGTTGTCATGACGCTTTCATTAACTTTAACAGTTAATCTAGCCAAGCGTGGCATTGCCAGAAATACCTTGTTTCTAGCTGTTGTGGTTGACATCTACCCTAAAAGTGCAATCATAATCATAAAAATGACAAATCTCATTTTGAGTGGTTAAATGAATGATAGATCATTACGATATTAAGTACACAAGGCTCGGAGGTGCATGGATCTACATAAACCAATGCGATTTTGCGATGCTTGACGCTCCGTAATTTGCAAGACCAATGGAAGTGCAACATGAGAAATGTCGTTTTGCTGATGACGGGTGACAGTATACAAATATAAACAGTAAGAAGCTCGTGTGCGAATTTAGGAAGAAATTGTCAGCAACTCTCGAACTGCATGCATAATTAACAATAACATCATGAGCAGTTTATGAAAGACTTTAGTCGACTGAAAGTAGGTGAACAATGTCAGATGAATGGTCAAGATAATACAGAACAAGGGCTGACACGACAGACCCAGATCCGCACGTGACATTTCAGTGAACTGAAATGAATGAAGAGAATCACAGTGGTGATGCCTGATACGTTGTGCGCACAAATGTTGACATCATCAGCCTATAGGCCTTACATGAGCTCATCGCCGGTGAAGGTTTTCAGAACACTATTCAAATGCTCGTTACTTTTATTTTCATTTGATATAACAACATGTTGTGAGAAACTATTCTAAAGTACATTTTCACATAAATGAAAAATAAGAAAGATAGATAAATATTAACAAAAACAAGTTGTTAATATAAGAATACAGATGTTTAGTCTAACGAATTGAATTTAAGCACAATAATTTTGCAGCGATATATTGCAAGTTATACGTGTCTCGAATAATGTACATGTGCAAATGAAGGTGAAATGAATGTAGGAACATATCACAGAAGGATAAGGTGATTTAGCAATCGCTATCAAAATCAAACAAACTCTAATATCAAAAAATTGTGAATACACTCTTACTAGATTTGAAGTGTCATGAAAACTGCTGACTTGCCGTGTTGTAACTCATGCATTTACACGAATTTACATGTATCATCTATTTACATTGCAAAATGGGTGTAATTGTGATGCGACTAATCGTACATGTAAACACTTATACACATGCAAGATTAAAAGTCCGTTTGAGCAGCATACCAAATTCAAAGGTAACTAAGCTTTGTTGCAAAGTCCTAGATATCTGTTTTGCACCAAACACTTGAAAAATTATTAATTACTTAAATCATTGTGCATAAAAGCAAATTTTCGGCAACTCCACTTTCGTCAGGGTCATAAAATAGCTGATCACCTTAACCTTGAAATCTTGCTTCGAATTTTGTGGAAAGTTTGATTTGTGGCCGCAAAAATACCAAGAAAGTCTGAAGGCCTCAGTGAAGATAACGGGGGGCCCAGGAGCTCAAGAAGGAATTTTTAATTTCCATTGACTCAGGGTGACTTACTAGCATATTGAATAAAGATTTCTGGGGTGCCGGCGATAATGTTTGCGAATGAAGTTACTTGCAAAAAGGGCAATGTCGTTTATGTTGTCTAAAATTCGAGCTTGTTTTTCTATATTAGATGCATAAATGCAAATTTTGAATCAGATGTCATACTTTACATCTAACATTAAGAGTAACAATTTTAAACTTGTAGATTCATCCATTACTGTCGTAGTAGAAGTAGCAAGTGGTATGAAAAGGGAAATGCAAGAGCATAATTTTTGGATGCTCAAAATGTTAGGAGGCGCCCCCAAGCACCCATTGCACGACGCCAGTGAGTAATACGTAGTTTATAGTAACTGTTGATACATAGAGATGTATGCATGCATGCATATGGTCAAGCGTACATGGTAACTATAGTAAATGTGTATATGATTATGAACTGTTTACCAACATGATGGAAGGATTAATGAATCATTATGCGTCATGCATGTATACATTATAACAAGCACACATTTACCTCTGTTTGTATTGCGTCTCGCACGCTCAGCAGCAGCATTTTCTTTGCCTCTGCAACAATACCAATAAAGCATTGCTGATGGCCCGCCAATAACAACAATTAAAATTGCACCGCCGCCCATAATGTAGAAGTGAATCGGAATATATTTCCACGGATCTATCATCCATAACAACGTGAAATTGACTTTCGTCACTTCTGAAATGTAGATGAAATGCATTTGCACATTCCTGTGAATATGTAGAATACATTCACATTTATACCATGTTCGAATTTCTCCTTGATTATGAAAGTATATGCGCCCATCGTCAACCGTATAGGCTAATTAATCAAAGATAAGTAGGCCGTATTCTGCTATCTTGTGAAGGAAATATGGCTGCTACGCCCATTATGATGCATTCACCAACATGAATTGCAGAGCTTGCTTTACCTGGCATGCTTTCTACAGAAAATACAATACAGGTATCAAAATTTATTAGAGCACAAACCTGTCACGGCAATAACTTGTTGGTTGTATTCCAAAATTAATAAGTAGGGATCTGCGAATCAGAAAATTTAGAGTCAAATCGAATTTCGAATGGAATCGGGTCGTGATATGCAAACCGAATTGAATTACGGAGAACTAGCATGCAACTACTTCAGCTTATTTATTATTTGCGATGTACGGTGCATAGCCAACTATGCCGTTAGACAAAAGAAAGATAGATGGTAAATGGGCATCACTAGCAAATAGAAGGAAGAAGACTAGACAAATAGAAACCCAATAATCATGTGTTTACATAACTGTCGAAAGATACAGTGACACCTTGGGACTTAGGAAGAAATAAGCAGTCGAATCAAAACGTCTTTATTTTTCTGAGAATATATATATAGCCACGTTTTTCAACCAGCCTCAAATGACGCACTGAGGCAAAATTGTGAGATAGCGGATGTTGATTTGACATGAGACTTCCCATTGGCATTATTTTGCCAAAAAAATAGATAGCTTGATGACAAAGACTAGGTATATAGCCTCAGGACTGTATAAAGAAAGAAGCTCCGGATCTTAACCGGAACTGGAGACGCAACCGCAATCAATAGATCCCATACGTAAATCTGAAGTCCGAGAAATCTCAAAAACTCAAAATCAGTGGACACTTTAAGATGTATTCAAATTTGTAGAAAGAAATAATAGAATAATTTTTGCAGCATGTGAATAGTGGTCATTAACTCCTTTATTATTCTCTCCGCAGTAATGTAATTTGTGATCAGTGATAATGTGATTTCCATAATGATAAATTAGTTCCATAATAAATCCATAGCTAATTTATTCAATCAGAAATCACACCAGTATAAAGTTCACTTAATGCAATAGTACGCTGCCAAATCACTGAAATACTTGCTACCACATGCTGCATTTCTTTTCATCTGGTAGTGTGGTTTACTGTTGGCAGTGAGTCACAATCGAAGCGAATGATAACAATGGAAAAGGGAAGAAATAATAGAAAAATTAAGCAATTAAAGTGAAAGTGATATGGTAACCGCAAAAAAGTTTGAAAGCATAATACTTTCCAGAGCGTTGAATTTCATTCGGACGGCGCAAACAGAGAAACGCAGTCTGGTAACCATGACAGCCAAATTCACCTTCATTTGATAGGTAGATTTCACAGCTAAATTTATTTCACTTTTATTATTTTATTCAAGCTTTCAATTTTTTTCTTTGCATTACGCACAGATTTATTTGCGTGTGGGTTAGTCTAGAGCTGACGTAATCCTATCTCAGCCATTGTATGGAATGGTAGGAGCTGATAGAGATTGACATAGATATTCGTCTCTCTTTAACTTGTGTGATTGGCTAAAGGCGCGCATTGCAGGAGCTCTAATCAGAGACCCACCAATTTCAATGGTCAGATTGCCTGCACGCGTGTCAAATAAAAATTACATATCTTCAACTCAATATTTCTTAGTGATAAATTCGTCAAATAGAATTATTATTTACACGGTTCGACTCTTCATGATTTAAATTTGCTGACTGTGTTGTTTAAGGTGGTATCAATCTTCTGTCTCGTCAGAATTCAGACTTGAATTTGCATCACGCCCAGTGGATCTTCTTGCCCCTCAAGACTACTTCTGATGTGACCATCAGTCTTGAGGAAAGTTATCGCTAGACCCAAGCACGCAGACAATGCAATTCGTCTCTGCGATGTCACGGTTTACAGTGTCGGTCAAAGTATATGCAGACATCTAAATTCTTAACTCAAGGTCACACAAATATATGCAGAAAATGGATTACAAAAGTACTTAGAGAATTGCAGTGTGGAATCATTCTTGCATGAATTTTGACCAGACCAAACTTGGAAATGTAAATACATTGAATCTTGGGTTTGGTTTGACGATCGGAGCCCGCACTTACCACGAGTTATCTGAACAACATGTGACCATTGAACAGTGCTTTTCTAAATTATCTAGATTAAATGGTCATCCTTGAAGTAAAATTGGTTTGGATATAGGCTATTGCAGGATGCTACGACAGTGCAATCGCAGAGCCACTTAAATGAGAGTTGTGCGATCGAGCAATAATGGTTGCCAACAATTGAGTATAAGAAAGCAAAAAACCCGTTTATTGTTGCTAACGAAATGTGATATTCAACTCAATACGTTCACAAACGTTCAGACAAAATCGAGGTTATATACAAACCATGCAGATAGATTAAATTTGAGGTGAAGTTTGATAATCACTTTCTGGAATTAAAGATGGAGGCGGCTTGCGTGATGCCAACTTAAAGACAAAGCTTTCTCTGCAAGAAAATAAATGCTTAGCTTATTCAAACTATCTATTAGAAAATAGGATCGTGGGCAGAATTAATTCAACAACATGTTGACAGATAACTGGTTCCTCTGAGTAGGCCAGAACTGATATGAAGACCATAAATATAGACTGGAACATGACTAAAAACAAAGAAAAATTAATCGAAAGTATCAAGAAATGTCATTTTGCTGGAAGTGTCTAACTTGCAGAATGTTCACCATATTTTGCAATAAAAACAAGAAATTATCGAATTTTCACAATAAATCAGTGACCTCTCATGTAAATGCTAGAAATTACGTTGAGCATCTGACTTTTGATCTAGAACGAAATCATAACAACCCAATAATAGATTTAAGATGGTGGAGGATATAAATTTTAGACATAAGAAGACTTCAAAGATCGTCACTTGAGGTCAGTCATTGGAAACAGAGGATAGTAAACAGGCTTGTCGTGGGAGCGGAATTTTCCATGGGAATTCCCATCCGAATTCCCATAAAAATGCGAGAAGCTCCAACAGAACTTACATGAATTATATTTTCTTGCATCTTCTGCACGATTTCATTGTTAAGAAAATAGTTATGTAAGATATAATCAGTCTTCATTTCTAAAGAAATCTATGAATGGAATGATTGTACGTCAACATTGTTTTTATCCTGACTAATGTGCTGCTGCAACAGAGGTTTTAAAGTTTTAAAGTAGGTTAAGTAATAGAAGCTAGGATAATTTAGAGTAGTATTATGCGTTTATTCGATCAAAATGCGAATCATACAAGGCTTGATGCTTGTAAGTAGCATGTTTGTCTAGTGATATTATTAAATTTCTCATCTTGATTAAGAATCAGATTGTGTGACACAATGTGCATGTACATGCCAGATAACATGAAAACATGCCTAAATGAAATTTCTGTATTTGATCCTCGCACATAAGCATGTAGTCTATTTTCAAGGATAACTTCAAGCATATTGCGACTACTAATAAAGAAAAAAGCTTTACTTTTCGAAATGTAGGTTAACTGCATCTCTAATATCATGGATTTCAGATTCATTGTAGAACCCTTTGATTGAATAATCTAACAACATAAATGCTACTTAAAAGTTGCAAATTTCATGGAGGTTTTAAGACTTGATTTAGGCCTGTCATGCATGCACGGTTTACTTGCAGAGCTTGTCAAAGAGACATTTGTCTTATGGGAATTACTATGGGAAATAATCGCAAATTTTGAAAAATCCTGTGGGCATGAGATGAGAGTGGGACGAAGGAATCTCGTCCCACGGCAAGCCTGATAGCAAAGCAAGATCTAATATTTGAAACACCGTAGGTATGATAATCGCATAATCTTGACCCAGCCTGTGTTTGGTAATGGAAAGCGCTATTTGCTTGTAATATAGTTTGAAATGTAACATCCATCTGTAATTCCTGTCATCCTAGTCATGTGGGCCTGGAGAAGAGATTTATAATGTTCATTTGTAGCGCTGCAGGTACACAGCCTATCACACAGCTTGAGTAAGATGAAATATTAATGCCTTTGATGAAATAGGCCTACCATCAAATATTGACAGTTGTGATCCTCCCAAATTGAATTGAAAGCCAAATTCTAATTTAACCAGCATCCAAATAAATCCCGAGCTTTTGATCTGAGCATAAAATTAATTTTAGTACAGAAAATAGAAGATAGCTAGAGCATATGAAAGTAACATACCATTTAAGAAAACTAAACCACCGTACGAAGTCGTCAACTTGATCGTAGAACTCGAGGTTGTTTTGTACATGTTTACAAGCATTAACTGGTCACCTATCATGAATGGCTCTGTAGATGTTGAAGCTGTGTTGGATTTCTTTCTTTTAACTATACATAGATGTATTGCACATTATGTCCCTGTGATTACCGAAAAAAAGTATTGTTCAAGAGCTCCGAAAATTCTACGAAAACTCCTTGCTAGGAAGAAGAAATATTATAAG
Source organism: Prostheceraeus crozeri (assembly GCA_907163375.1). Taxonomy (NCBI): domain Eukaryota; kingdom Metazoa; phylum Platyhelminthes; order Polycladida; family Euryleptidae; genus Prostheceraeus; species Prostheceraeus crozeri. The sequence continues at coordinate 77,364 of CAJQUW010016139.1, forward strand.
AAAAATTCCGCAAAATATAAAGAAGTTGCACAAGAATATGATCACGCAGTAGAACAAATAGCGATGTTTAGAGAGGAAAAGCTAACTCAGAGTGGAGATATTCGTAAATTTTGCGCCTATGCTAAGCGCCGAACGAAAAGTAGTCGCGCCATTCCAGCCATCTGCAATGAAAATGACAGTATGATTTTTGACACCCTCGATAAAGCAAACTTATCAAATGCTTACTTTGCATCCGTTTTTACATCAGACGATAATGCCTTACCTCCCTTCCCTAAACGAGTAAATCCTGGAATATCTCTGGATTTAATTCATTTTACTCCGGAACTTGTTGAAAGAGCTCTAGAACGGTTGCCGCCTAAATTATCACAAACTCCTGATGATATCCCTCTATTTATTCTTCGTCGTCTTGCTAGTACTCTCGCATTCCCATTAAGTTGCTTTTTTTGATCTATCCATGTCAACCGGCAAATTACCATCTATTTGGAAAAAAGCTCTAGTCTGTCTAGTCTTTAAGAACAAAGGATCCTCCTCTTCCCCCAATAGCTATCGCACGATCTCACATACCTCTGGCTGTTGTAAGGTCATGGAAAGGGTAATTTCTGATGAAATATATTCCTCTACAATGAACCATAAGCTTTTATCAATGGAACAGCACGGTTTCCTTCCCCGACGTTCAACAGTTACACACATGCTCAGTTCGATATTCGAAATGTGTTCTGTATTAAGTCTCCATAATCGCTTCGATTGCGTGTACATTGATTTCTCTAAGGGCTCCGACACAGTATCAATACCTAGGCTTCTCCATAAACTCTCAGGCTATGGTTTCAATGGTCAATTGCTCCAATGGATTAATAATTATCTATGTAATCGAAATCAGAGAGTCCTAATCAACACCATCACTTCGGACGAGGTAGCTGTTACAAGTGGCGTGCCCCAAGGTTCTGTTCTTGGACCTGTATTGTTCCTTCTTTATGTCAATGACGTGTTTGAGTGCCTTGTTGGATCGACTTCAGCCCACCTTTATGCTGATGACTTGAAATTTATGTCAACCAGAAGTTATAGCTCCTCTTCACAAGTATCTTCAGACCTAAAACATACTCTTCTCAAATTTGATAATTGGTATAAAACATGGCAACTGAAGATTTCTATGCAAAAAAGCTTACTGCTTACTGCTGGAGATCGACATGCTCCTTCCGTCAACTATCATCTTGACAGCGTATCCCGGAAAAATTCAGCCACTGTGGCTTTTTGATCTCATCAGATCTCAGATTTAGTGATCACTGTGCGCACATCAGCTCAACCGCATATGCCGGAGCATACTGTATCCTAAAATCTTTCGTTTGCCACAGCTCCCGTACCTTAATAAAAGCCTTTGTTGTCTTTGTTCGTCCTCTCTTGGAATATGGAAGTGTAATCTTTTCACCGTACCTCAAACGCGACATTTTCCGTATTGAGCGTGTCCAGAGATTCTTCACCCGCATCGTTTGTAAACGATCTGGTATCAAGTATGACAGCTATTCTCATCGATTACAATTGTTAAAATTAAAATCTCTAGAATATAGGCGCATTTTCTTGGACTTGTGCTTCTTGTATAAACTGTACCATAATCATTTCGACTTGTCGCTCAACTCTTTCTTTACCACCTACCTTTCATCTCAAATTACTGGAGGTCAATCACGTAACAGCTGTCAGATTGTGCCAGTCTTAAAAGTTAATTCGAACTATCTCAGTGGATTGTTTTTCTTTCGCGTCATTAAAATATAGAATTCATTGAACGATTCAATAATGAAAGCTCCAACCTTCATGATGTTCAAGAAAAGACTCAAATCAGTTGATCTAAGCGAATTTTGCTCATACTGTGACTACCAATATGTGATTTCGTATAAAATTATTTGACAAGTGCATTTTATACCTGATGGTAAATTTTATTTAGATAAATTCCTACATTCCATATTGAAGATGATTCTCATTATAATGAAGATCAATAAGAGTCTCAATCTCATTGATCCGAGTGAATTTGCATATATTGTGACCATGATCATTAAAGTGTAAATTACAATCATTTCTATATTAGATGTTAAGCATTTACGTTCTTTTGCTCCATTGTGAGGACTCCCATCCAGTGAACTCTTATCATGTCGTGATCATCACTTTTCAAATTTGTAAACATAGGCCCTACAGATCTCACGTATTTTGTATATGGTATATGATGTATATCATGATGACTCCTCAAAGTTGTAAATATGTACTGTAGGTCTCATATAATTTGTTTATGATGTGCATGTACATCATGATCACTCGGTAAATTTGTAAATATAGGTCTCATGTATTTTTTATTGATGCTTAACTTTGCGTATGCAGATGTTGCACGTGTTATCAACGCTTACTTGTAAGTGCCCTTGCGGCCTTCGCTTTGCGTTTTCTGTATATTTCAGAATAAACATTTATGACTTATGACTTAATAAACCAAGAAAAGCTTCCATTCTTATTCTGGTTTTATTGACATCATCTTTCTGTGCTGTCTGCTGTCGTTGCTTTATCCTAAATCGAGAGTTATTTTTCCATCAATGAACAAAATCATGTTTCTTCGAAGTTTCTATCAATTTCCTTAAGTTTTGATTTCACAAATCATTCAATTCAGCTAACAGATGCGCTCTTATGCTTAGTATACTTTATCTACAAAAAGAAATAATAATTGACAAAATAACTTTCAAATAAAGTGTAAACCAGAGAGCAACTTGAACCAACAGTTAATGGATAGAACAAAATATTTGATGAAGATTAATTACAATACAAGAAACAATCATATGTACATGTAAGTACATTAAAACAGCATTTAATGAAATTTTATTACATGCTGTTGCATAACTGCTTCTCTTGCCTTTCAGCAATTTATGTGTATACCTAATCGTGAGGCTTCTACCTCGCCAAATCATATGACCTTAGTGATTGACACTCCATGACCAGTTAAATTTCATGTCCGCATAGAATGCTACAATTTTTGACTTTGACCTGATGTAGACTACGGCCAAAATGTGGGACAGACTTTCGCTTAATAGTTCGAGTTCTACACATACCTTTTGATTTTTACGACTATCACAATTGGATGACTAGCGTTTTGCAGAAATATCATCCTGATTAATATGATAGAAGTCACCCAATTCCTATGAATTAGTTGCACGAAAAATCGAAAGTTGACTGACCTTATAGACAGGGATATCAGCGTGGTTTTATTTTTACCAATTTCCGAATGTTAACTTAAGTCCTTAATTTTTGAAGCCTGTTTATTGTCTGCTTTGGGTACAGTTTGTTAAAATTCGTTAATTAGTTAACTTACGGAAATTACATTTTGGCATTTGAATTAACAAACTGACTAATTTCCGTTACTCTAATTTAAGTTCGTTATAATTCGCTAATTTTGCTGAATAATAAGCAATGAGCGGGGAATTTGGACAGTCGCGAATACATGATGGCCTTTTGAAAAATTATGATGAAATTATCTTCTAAAAGTAAAAATTTTGAGCTCGATGGCTTCATTAGCGCTTATTAGCGCAGACTGAATACTATTTTTGTGTCGCAGCACCTTTGCTTGATTAAGAGGTTGCTTAGATGAGAATTAAATACAATTAGATGACTTGTTTTCCTTTATCGCAAATACGTGGATTCAACGGGATTCGTTTCTGCTGGATATCGGTAACGGTTAAAGACCGGCCCTTACAAATGTAGTGAACTAACGACTGCATTTTTTTCAATATTTATTTGAGATTTTTCATTTGTGATTCTCATTTATATGAAGATTATCATAAACCGGTGAGTTATCAACGCATCCGTAATATTTTGTAATGAGTAGTGAGAAGCATCATGTAATAATATAGAACTTACAATTAGAACAACAAGAACTCTATTCCTACATTGATAAAATACTCAACATGCTTTCTGAAGGTTCCTGAGCAAGTTGCGATATTTATTTTCTCTTCTACAATAAAGCTAATTTAAGCCTGATGTATTAATTTCTCAGCATATGATAATTTAACGAATTAGCCAGTTATCTAACGATTCTCTTTAGCTTCCATTGCATTTTCCATAATAACGAAGGAACGATTAACGGAACCAGCTGTTATAGTTAACAGAAATACATTTATATAATTTTGAGATCATCGACACCAGCCACTATTTGTGAAAACAAAACACGGTTGCTCAGTTAGATTCAAACTCACATAAACTGAATTAGAACTAAGAAATAGTAGAGAATAGCATGTGAATCTTGAATATGTAGTTGAAATTCTTTTCGTCTCTATCATGTTCTCAAGTCCTAACATCTCGTCATGAAAGTGACATCCATCACATAAATCTTTTCCATAATGTTTTCGTGATTCATGTCTGAGAAATCATTCCGTTCTATTAAAGTCTAAACCAATAAGTTGAAAAACACAAAAGCGCAATTTTACATCATTCTTTTGTGCTTTAATCAATCGCTTCACGAAAGCACAAATCAAATTCAGAAGTAGAGCATAATTATAAACCTGATTTTTGTTGGCACATAATAAAGGGAATTAAATATGCTGAAAATTGAGAGTGACGCACTCAATATTTGCTATGCTGAGCGGTTCTGTTTTGTGCGACATTTCTCCCAAGCATTTTGGGAGTGGCTAAAAATAATGGGTCGTTAGCAGCTATCATAATTGCTATGATCATAATAGCTACCATAACAGCTATCATATATTAACAGCTTCCTTTTGCACATGACAGGGAGTTATGGTGCGCTTTGATTTTGTAGAATACTATAAATATTTGCTCTATAAAAATAGGTGCATTTTCTCAGAGCAGGTATTAAGAGTTATACTCGCACATGTTGTTGTGTAGCTCGCGCTTACCACACACTCATGAACCTCTTCTACGCCTATTGAGGGCATTTCATCTATTGACTATCATTTTATCTATGCTTAGTTTACAGTGAAAAAGTTGGGGGTAAAAAGATGATACGTAAAATGCAACATGCTGAATTCTTTCTCAGAAGTTTCCGCAATCTTCATATGTCGAATTTCACAATTGAGATGCTTTTAAGTTTTCAGAAAATATAATTTACTTAGGCCATATACACGCATGTAATTCCTTTTGATGCAACTGATGCTAGTTTCCCCTACTTTTCCAGATAACAAAGTAAATATGGGATATTTAAATGATATGAACTAATTTCCATAAACATACGCATGTTGATGGCTCTGAGAAATACCAAATTTCTAAATTTATGTTTACCATGAATCACTGAAATATGCATGTTTAATGTACTGATAAATTAGTCAATGTTTGTTCAATAAAATGAAACTAAACGAATATCGCATTAATTATCTTCATTCTCAAGCTTTTCTCAGTTTGAAGCGTGCATAGATCGATTGTGATACCAAACTAGGCTTGTAAAAAAGCATCAAGCCAAAAGCCGTGCACTAGATGACAAGCCGATATATGTAGAGGCATAGCATTTTGTCATTTTGTTCGTAAAAGCCGTTCGTATGATCCGTTCAGATCAAAGCTTCTCTCAATCGTTAGCTCAGCTGCTCAGAAGCAGAACGTTCAACCACAAGCTCTTAAGCACTCGCTCGCTGAAAAATAAAATCCGGTTTTTGTCGCTCTGCTCGTTCAATTGCTCCCTTGAAATCCGACGAAATATCAACCGGTCGAAAACACTGCTGAGGAGGAGATTTTCTTCTTAATCAGAAACGACAGCTTTTCTTGTCTGCTTCATTGAGGCTCATTCTCATAATTGCATGTCAAGCATGAAAGTGCGAGACTCCCCACGACAGAAAGCTTTCATCTGGTTAGACAAGTGCACAGAAACTATCGCTCCATTTCTTGACGGTGAAAAAGCCAGGCTTTTGTGATATTCAGCAAATATAGATGCGTTGTAGGCTGCAATAAGATTCCAGCATTTGCAGATGGGGTAATTGGCCAATTGTTTCCTCTGCTCTGACGAACAGGAAGAGGATTTGTTTGACTGAACATGCATATTCCACTATTATATACAATGGCCTTGAATCTGTTTAATATGCCGCTTTTCAACTACTGAGAAGTTGTATTTTTGTGCCTCTGATATCTATTTGATCTTCATTTCATTGAATGAAGGAAATATTATTATTATACAACACGACCGTAGAAGACAATGGAGCTTATTTGCTTGAAAGCTGTGGTCGTCTCGAAGGCTATTAATATGCTGCACCATGACAGCAGATGCCCATGTTGAAAGCGTGTATAACGTCTTTATTCACTCTTTGGCGGAAAAAATATTCGACAATTCGTGGAATGCAAGTATTTTAATTCCAGAAAGGATTCGAAAATTGAGAAGTTAAGATAGTTATGAAAGTTTCTTTGTGAGGACTCTTTGTTTAGGTCAAGGACCATTGTAAGGTTGATTGCTGCAGCTATTTGATATTTTTAATAGATAGGCTATTCTTGATATTTTTTACATGCTTTTATTATTGCGTACGAGCTTCAAATCACAAACAATTTTTCATATAAAAAACTGCATAATTTAGTGTAGCTCTGAAGCAACGGCATAGTTTATTGAAAATCTATGCATCAAAAATCCTACCTGAATAGTAAAAAATGAAGCCTCAAACTAGACACAATACACAGCTTATTATTTAATCACGCTAACAAAATGTGCTGTGCTAGAGAGTTGAGCAAGCTTCACACGTTTTGGTTCCTTGATTTACTTACATGCATTTCTGATTTTCATCGAACTACAGGTAATGAATTCCTTGATGCTTCAAATTCAGAGGACTTGCCTGTTGGATTTGGAGTTAAAGTTTGTGCTGCAGCAAGCAAGGTTATCAAGAGACATTTATCAATTTGATAATAAATATTTCAGATGTAAAAATTAATCAATCCAATGCAATTATTCATTGTCACGATTTGATTAAACTAATTCTTGATTTTGGATTATCGATTTAGATGTTCACTTTGACGAGTTAGTCCATACTACACATTACTTCGCGTCTCATTGTAGCCTATTATCATTTCGGGAAGTAAGTAGACATATTGTCTAAAATACATAACTGTATTCCAAATTAGATGTGAATATTGATGAAATTATTGAAGATTACGTTCATGTATTTCATTGCAGTAAAGATCTATTATTGGGACAGTTGACTGAGCAATCACAATGCAATCAATTTGTACATGGACAGAAAATTTAAAAAAAGTTAAGAAAAGTACTAAATTCTTACATCTAGTACCGTTATGTAATCTTGCATCAATAGCATGGATAGAGAAACTGAATGGGTGATGCTTCAAATAGTAGTGCCCTAGAATCCTGAAAGCCATTAGTTTGTGAATATGAAATGTAAAGTAGTCTCAAAAATAATTTTTATTGTTTTTCTTGCGAGGGTGACGACATTGCATGAAAAGTATTAAATTAAATAACTTATACATTATACGATCAGTCAATTAGTTGCAATTGCTCTATTATAGCCATCAACTAATTGCTATGCTTTGACGTAGTTGACCAAGCGGCGAAGGAGGTTATTTCCCAAAGAGCTAAAGACAGAACAAAGTTTCCGGACTCTCTCAGTAAAGCGCTTATAGTCCGGCAGCCAGAACGAGTTTCTGCAGGGAATGAGGCCGAAAGTGAGACTTTCAGAGAATGATGTACACCCTATGCCTACTACGAATCGGCACGTCTGCGAGTTCTAGTGAGTTCCTCTTCTTGTCAGACAAAATCAAAGAAAAACACATGTAAATCCAATGGGACGCAGTTTGCAGTTTTTGGTTAAAATGAAATTTTGTATGTTCTCTAATTAAGCAATAAGTACGAAGCCCACAGTTATAATTTTTTGCGTGGAATGTCTTCAGGTCATTTTCCTTCATTTTCATGCACCCCTGTCTATAAAGCTAAGCACATTTAGATTTGGCGAGCATCTTAATGTCGGCAAACATAAACATTTTGAGCAACTTTATCCACATTCAACCACATTCTCGCATACATTGCCGATCAGAAGCTTCGTAACATCACGTGCACATCATGGGAAATGACCTGAAATCATTCCATGTCAAAAATTATGACTGTGGGCATAGTACTTTTCGTTTAATTAGAGAAAACATAGAAAATTTCATTTTAGCCAAAAACTGCAATCTGCGTTCTATTGGATTTACACGTGTTCTTCTTTGATCCTGTCTGACAAGAAGAGGAACTGACTAGAACTAGGCAGACGTGCCGATTCGTAGTAGACATAGTGTGTACATAATTCTATGAAAGTCTCACTTTCGGCCTCATTCCCTGCAGAAACTCGTTCTGGCTGCCGGACTTCTTAATGGTCGATCACAGATTAAATTAGAGGCAAAACAGACGGGCCTTCGGCGTCCACCAACTTCTACCAGTTGATGCAAGTGCAGATGCTTTGCTTTGATATGAGCAATCAGAATTGTAATCAATTAACTGCAATTTATTCCAATGTAGCAAAACTGCAGTAATTAGTAAGACTGTTGTCAATCCAAATAGATGGATGAAAAAAACTAATGATGAAAACTTCCATTTACGGAGTGATGTCATTCGCAGCTTCTACAAGTAAACAATCTCATGTTGCATTCCCCAGCATTCCTTACCTACCCAGTCTGCATTCTCTAGTAGACTGCGACAAGCGCGGCATATGTCTTTTAACACGAATGAAAGTGGCAGTTAAATAATTATTTCGAGCACATGTAGGCCTACTTGCAAGCTTTCTACTACAGATGCACAACGGCGAAGAATTGAAACCCAAACCCGACCACCTCCCATCCGAAACATAATTTTGAAGCCGATCCGAAAATTTTACTAATGGAAACCCGATCAATTATCTGAAAGATTAAATTGCTGCGGCTGTGGAGAATCTACTTCCAAATATTAAGACGAGCCTTTGTGAAAGGAATTAAATGAAGCTGCTCTTTATATTTTTATCATTTCTGTGACAAAATTGCTTTGATTGTATCCTTAAGTCTTTGAAGTGTGGTTATCACACATTTTTTTATTACATTGATTAATTAAAGCAGTATTTCAAAAACTACATCCTTGAAAGTGATTTACTCTCAATTGAAACCGAAAATCTAGGAGCGTTAAGTAAGGACTATGCGCATTATTTAAAATTTAGTAGTTTAATAAAAACTTGAAGTTTGATGAAGCAGGATATGGTTGGTAAGCAACCGTTGGTAACAGATATGCGATTGAAGGCATTTACTCAACATTCCTGTTGAAAGCATGTATACAAATGTGCATGTATATATTCATGAAATTTGCATGCATGAAATATATACCGGTACATGTAGCCTACAAAGGAGATCAACAAAAGTCAGGCATATTTACAGCTCTCGAAGTATCATAAATTCTTAACCCGAAAATGAACCCGAAGTAAATTCGCAAACGGGTTCGCACAGCACTACTTTCTACATGCTTATCTTCTTTCCAAATGCATGTAGATGAGAAAGAATTTCAATGCCTTTGTTGATAATGACTTCATGTGTTTAATACCCGAGCGCTTTCGTGGCCTCTTGTGAAGGGTGGACGGCCAAGTGTGAACATGTAAAGAGATGGCTGAAAAACATTCAATGATAACTGCCGCCAGTGACACCAATCAATCAGTGCCAAGGTAAAGACAATGAATAAAGAATTGAATGTCAATTGCATATGTTCATTGAATGTTTCTCAGCCATCTCTTATCAGGTTCATACTTGGCCGTCCATCATTGACAACAGGCCACGAAAGCGCTCGGGTATTAAACACATGAAGTCAATTGTGTTGCTTTCATTATTAAAACTCATTGGAAATCGGCATTGCTTTACAACCTATGTTGATAAACAAATGTAATTAGTATTTTCCAAGCCATTGAACTTGACTCCTCACTCATTATTGTTTATCAAAAATCCGAACAATTGAATCTCTCTCTCCTACTTTTCAAAAAAAAATACTCACAGAAGAGATGAGCGCACAACCAAGTGGATGTTGAAATGGAAACATAATAGTCATCTTCAACTCCTGTTCTCCAACACATGTGGTCCCGCAGAGTGTATTTATGATTTTCATTTGCACTTTTGCAAGTAAATAACTCATCAATCATTGTGGGTATAATTCAATTTAAATGTTTTTCTAAAAATAGGTCTACCATCAAATGTTCATTATTGTGATCCTCCCAAGTTGAATTTCAAGCCGAATGTTAATTCAACCAAGCATTTAATCAAATACCCCAACTCGTGCACTGTATGTAAAGTAAATTTATTTACAGAGCATATTTACAATGAAGATAACTGTAATATTACGAGTAAATGACACAGCGTTTAAGAAAATTAAACCCCTGCACTTGATTTTCGATCTCCAGATTTCAAACATAGTTTTCAGGATGATTTAGAGAAGCAGTCGCCAACCTGCTTTTTGTGCGGGCCAGGTATTTCAGCGGAAACATTAACGGACTAATGATCGCTTAGCTACATGTACAGTTGTACACTCAGGTGGTCCAGTAATGCGTGCATACTACAGATATATCAAAATCAGAATTAATATGCACGCATGAGGACAGTAGTATCCATTCATTCGTTGATGAGCGGAAATTGCACTTTTTCTGTTTGTGAATTGACCAACTGGTTAATTTTTGTTAAAAATGATAATAATAGGCTTTATTCCGAAATGACAGACGCATAACGAATAACGTTGCTCTCAATCAAATTCAGTCACTTCCATTTAAATTTCAATACTCTTCTGTCATCAATTGAGAAATCAAATAAAACTGCTTATCAGAGCTGGCAAAAAAGTAATATCATAGCTGTCGCCACAAATCAACCATTGATTCCATACTTCCCTTATATACTTACTTTGCTCTCAATCAAGTCCGCTAATACCTAATTGTACTGTATGATATGCACTGAGTGGTAATTCGAACAGCAATATGAATGCATGTTAAACAGACACGATGGTCTCTAAAAAAGGATAAAATTAAATGCGCAATAAATTTTGAAAAATGTTTTCTCATCATTCTGATTTCGAAAAACCTAAATTACGCCAATGTACTCGATCGCTTTTAGTTGCGAGACTAATACAATTGAATTATTTGTCTTCTTTTAGCGCAGCTACGTAAATTTGACTCAATTGGTGTTTGTTCAGTATCTATAAAGCAAGCAGACCAGTCCTAAAACCTGCGACCGTATCTTTTCAATATTAAATTGAGAAATCTCCTTTGTGACTTGTCGTACTTGTTCAGCATGAAGCTCAGCCAACATATCTGTGACAGGTTTCAATAAGGGATATCAAATCATCTAGACCTAATACATTTCTTCTTTTGTTGCACATGTTTAATATTTTGTTCATATTGCTAAAACCTAAGATACTTTCCTGAAAGTTCCCGTATATGTTGCTAAACATTTATTTTCTCTCCAAAAAATAAAGTTAGTTTCGGTTTGATGTTTATTTCTCAATACGTGACATTCAAATGAATTAACATTAACTTAAGCTTCCGTTACTTTTCCCACAATAACGGAGTAGCGCATATGAGCTGACTGTAATAGTTATCGGAATTGATATAGAAATGAACGATTCCCGACAGTATTTATGATGACAAAATGCCATGACTGTATGATTGATCAGTTATTAACTCCAATTCAAACTGAATTGCAATTAGGAAATAGCAGACAAAAATGAAAATATTGAATTTCTAGTTGAAATTCTCTTCGTCTCCATCATTCTATCACTCTCGAGTCCTGACATCTAGCACTGAAGCTGACATCTGTCACATAAATCTTTTCTGGAAGTTTTTCGTGACACATTCTGGCAAAATTCTTCCGTTCATTGAAGCCTGAACCAATATGTTGAATAACACTAACACTCAATGCCACACCATTCTCAATGTTGCACTATTATTTACAATGGCATTGAATATGTTTTACAGATCACTTTTCTGCTACTGAGAAGTTGTATTTTGTGCGCCTTTTATATCTATTTGATCTTCATTTCATTGAATGAAGGAAATATGGTCATTATACAACACGATCATAGAAGACAAAGGAGCTTCTTTGCCTGAAAGCCTTGGTCTTCTCGAAGCCTATTAATATGTTGTCCCATAGTATATACCCATGTTGAAAACGTGTATAACGGCCTCATTCAGTCTTTGTTGGAAAAAATACTCGACGATTTGCAGGATGCAAGCATTCCAATTACAGAAAGGATTAGAAAATTTAGAAGTTGAAATAGCTAAATTGAGTCTTTCGAAGGACTCTTTTTTTTGGTCAAATACTATTATGTATCAATCAATACCTATAGGTACACAAATACCTATATTTCTTTCTTCAAGCTAGAAAGGATTGATTGCTAAAGCTATGTGACATTTTTAATAGATAGGCCTACAATCCATTATTCTTGATCTCTTTACATGTTTATCATTATCATGCATAAGTTTCAAATCACAAACAATTTTTCATATAAAAAGCTGCATGATTTAGTATAGCTCTGAAACAATGGCAGACATCATTAGTGATCTTGCATCAAAAATCCTAACACAATTTCCGGACACAATAAACATCATGTTATTTAATCACGCCAATAAAATGCACTGTGCTAGGGTGTTGCACAAGCTTCACACCTTTGGTTTCTTGATTTATTTACATGTGTTTTTGATTGTCATCGAAGTACAAGTAATGAATTCCTTGATGCTTCAAATTCAGAGGACTTACCTGTTGGATTTGGAGTTAAAGTTTGTGCTGGAGCAAGGAAAGATAAGAGAAATGACACCAGAAAATTGTACGCCATCGTAGAGAGGTTAAGTTTCTCCTTCTGATACAACGACGCTAAGCTGTATGTTCTTTTCTGATGCAACTGGACAGAGTCTATTGTTGTTGTAGCAACGATGTTCTATTGTTTCATGAAAATGTATAGTCTACAAGACCGCATTGGACTGTATCATAAACTGAGGTCACTCGCTACGTCATCAAAATTGAATAATTACGAAATACGATCAGTGGACGATTCAGGATTATAAAAAGAAATAATATCCGTGTGCAAACATATCACGTGCTTATTATATAGAGTAATCATCATCAATCAGAGCTCTTTTTGACGATCACTTCAGCTTGCATCTGACTTCTGCATTTCAATTAATCCATCTAGGCACTAGAATAACGAATTCCGATATCTTGTGTCAATAGTAGACCTAAATTTCCACTACATGAGGTCAGATTGCGTAAATTTTATTGCATGAATTTTAGAACGTAATGCAGACACTTTTCGATTGTCAAATGGGCGCATGCTTTTATTGGAATTTTTTGTTTATCCAAGCTAATGTAATGTTGTTAGCAGCAATGCTGAATTTCGTATCGGAAAATACACTACTTTAAGTCAATTAGCTGCATTTCCTGCAACAATAGGAATGAAGGGGAAGAGAAATAAAGATGAAGATTAAACCTTTTCCACAATTGTTTTCACAGTTGTATTCAAATGGCCACTATAACATTAAACATCGAAAACTTCTATCTCGTTTCCACTCTGACGGTTGACTTCAGTGCAATTGCAGGCGGAATAAACTCTGAAAGTGCGTCCCCTTACAATACGTTCAATATCCACCATAGATGAAAACGGGAGAACAGTGAATGACTGAATGTCATCAATTTCTCAACATGCTTCCTCCTGGTACTTTTACGTCACCAAAGGCATGAGGATGAGAATTTTGTTAAGAATGCAAGTATATAAAATCCTTGTGACTTCTGTAGAGCCTCAGTGAACAGATGTTCTGTTTGCATAGTTGATTGACAAGTAACAACGCTGCAAATTGTATAGCATGGCATCTCTTCGATGCTGTAGCTGCTGAAACAGTCTTTGCTTGATATGTTTTCCTTCATTCTTAAGCCCAGAGGCTGTGAGGATGAAGTCCATCTAAACTTTCAGTCTATAAAACAGTAAAAACACATAAAAGGAAGTCTATAGAAGCTTGTCATGAACCAGGGTTGGATGTCGAGCTGCGCTGTATAGCATCGACCTGTCAAAAAAATTGATATTTTAGGCCTACGTTGCCGTGCCATAAAATAATTGCAAAATCTCAATAGTGAAATTCACTCACCATTTCCTGAGTTGATTCATTTGACTATTTAGCAGTGCACTCGAACTTTTGAGTGAGTGAATCGTTCTCTGGTGAACGGGGGTTAATGATCATTTCCAAGCATAGCCAAAAATGATCCAAGCATAGCCAAAACTTTTCTGCCATCAATCAGATTTCCCAAGCGAGCCAAACTTAAGCTATCCAAGCATAAAACTAATTAGAAATCAAGTTTCAGAGCTCTACGACACAAAACGCCGGAGATAGATAGCGTTAAACGCCTAAGCATGGCCAAAAATGATCCAAGTATAGCCATAATTTTTCTGATATTAATCAGATTTCCCAAGCGAGTCAAACTTACGCTATCCAAGCATAGAACTAATTAGAAATCAAGTTTCAGAGCTCTACGACACAAAACGCCGGAGATAGCCTATTCTTCATATCATTGATTAAGTTAATAAACCACTTATTCGTGTATTTAACGCATGCTTATGTAGGCCTATTTAATTACACGTAGATAATCACTTCATACTGGTAGACAGTATTTACAATAAATTTGATTAAACGATTTCGAAAATGACTTTGAAGTATTGTTATTGTTGCGTTATTTGCCCCCACCAAATACTCAAGTTTGCATGGAAACTGCTAAACTGCTAAACATTTTTGGCCATGCTTAGGCGTTTAACGCCGTCTATCTCCGGCGTTTTGTGTCGTAGAGCTCTGAAACTTGATTTCTAATTAGTTCTATGCTTGGATAGCTTAAGTTTGGCTCGCTTGGGAAATCTGATTGATGGCAGAAAAGTTTTGGCTATGCTTGGATCATTTTTGGCTATGCTTGGAAATGATCATTAACCTGAACGGGCTCTGCTTTTGAACTAAACAACGAACTAAGAATTTGCTGTTCATGAACTGATGAACAAACTGAACTGAGGATTCTTGAATTTTTGCAATAACTATCGGGAGATGTGTTCTCATATTGACATTTCACCGTACAGTCATATGCGATGTTTGATCGAGATTGATGACTCAATTTCAAATGGTTTCCGTTGCGCTAAAGTTGATGCACGTGTTGGATTGGTCAACTTTGGCTTGAGAATTTCTATTTTTGTGAAGGTCTGCGAATGCATGCGATATTTATGTCCATTAGCCGAATGCGCGGAGCGTCATGAACCTGGGATTACAGATGATTTGAAAGCCTGCCGGATCATCTCCAATAGACTATAGCCTAAGATAATGGATAGAGCGCTGCGCTTCCAACCAACGATCAAATCATAGGACTCCGGGCTCCAGCCTTTAACTAGACCCGAAGTAAAATACAAGCAAATTATCTATTCTCGTGCACAGCTGTCACTGTCTTGATGTCAACTTTCTCCATCAAACAAAAGTACAGAGACACTGCTGCATGCAAAGCTTGTAATAGTTGAGGGAATGAACCGTGATAGTGAAAAAGGATTGTCTTTTCACTCGGTGATTTAGTAGAGAAGACAAGCCTTCCTAGCCTCGATCACACCTACGCACCAAAGGTCACATCAGAGACAAAAATGAAATATTAGTTTGTTTGAGAACATTACCTCTTACCCTCACGTTAATCGTGTGTGATGGCTCCTCCAAAGCGCATATTGAAATCGAGAGTGTAGTCATATTTTTGAAGAAGGGGGTATTTCCCTGTCAGGTAAAGACTGGGGAAAAACCGTGTGAAGCACACATCAGCAAGATGGGAGGAGCCGAGTCGCATGCATCCAACTTAAAGCGACATTTGATAGACTCATCGAAAATGATTGATAATTGATACAGGAATGATCACTAAACATAAGTTCAGGTAAGCCTATAATGAACTACGCTGTAGCTACAGCGTAGTTCAAACCTAGGTTACCAGTTTTTTCAAAATGATAGGACTCCGCATCCCTGATTGACACAATTGTCTACTACTGGTGACGGAGAAAGATGGGATACTTTTGTTGATATCGGTAAAGTTGAAAAATTATTACATGACTTGAAAGGCAACAAATCTGCTGGAAGCGATGGTATCCCTCTTTTTTGATTAAAGTGGCTAGTTCTGAACTTGCATGTCCCATCAGTCTTATAATTACTCCATCCATCAATTCTAAGTCTTTTCCTCATTTGTGAAAATTAGCGAATGTCACACCCATTCAAAAATTCAGAAACCCGACATTAAATGACTTTAGACCTATTTCAGTTCTTCCGATGTTCTAAAAAAAATCTTAGAAGCTTATATTCTCAACAATATCAGAGTTGAACTTACAGTTACGGTCCCCACAGTTCGGTTTTCGGCCTCTATCATCAACAGTTCATGCTAATATTAGTATTCACGACTTCGCTTCTTCCGCATTGGATGATTACTCATCTACTGGTGCATACTCGTAACTCTCGATTTAAAAAAGGCCTTCGATTGTCTAGAGCATGAGAGCTTATTCATGTCTCCGGTAAGTACACATTTGCCATGAGATTTTTTACTTTGGTGTTATGACTTCCTTCGAAATCGCCGTCAAAAAGTAAAATTGAGAGAGGACTGGTTGAACTCGATTGCGCGCGTCACTTCTGGCGTTCCGCAAGGGGGAAAACTTTCTCCCTTTTGCCAAAGAGTTCACGACAGAACAAAAGCATCAGGACTCTCTCGGTAAAACGCTATTTGTCTTTATCACTTTAGGTTAAGATTGAAAGAAAGACAGGGCCTTCGGCGTCCAGCGCCTTCTATCGGTCGATGTAAGTGCATTTGTCTTTCTTTTAATATTAACTTAAAGTGATAAAGACCAATAAACGCATTGAGAATAAACGTTTCACCGAGAGATACCTTATACTTTTGTTCTGTCTTGAACTCTTTGGAAAATGGCTAACCTCTCCCGCCGCTTGGTCAACAACGTCAACTTTCACCCTTTTTATTCTGCGCACACATGCGAACTCTACAACCATTGAACAATACTTTCATTTCCAAGTATGCTGACGACGTCGTTTGGCATTCCCATTCGCGCAAATGCAGACTTAAAACTTTCTATCAGAAAGGAAATTCAACACGCAGAAAATTGGTGCAACTCTCACGGGTTAGAACTGAACAAATAGAAACGAAAATTATGAATATCAAGAAGCATCATCTTTCTGTTCTTTTGACATCCAATGTTGAATTCGTGCGTGAACTTCGGATTCTTGGTGTGATTGAAGCATTTTCTTGGGATGGTCATGTACAGAATATCTGCAAGCTCGCGTGTCAACGATTGTATGTGAGCAAACGTTTGATCACTTTCTTACAAATACTGAATCCCATTCGACTCTATAACGCAACAGATTAATTGCTTGTCTATTTTAGAACACAATGCAC
>CAJQUW010016140.1:0-21754 GCA_907163375.1 Prostheceraeus crozeri
CATAGAAATTAACATTACTTAGAAAAGTCCTAGAATGGAGATTGCATGAAAATTGTGGACACTCCGGAGGGAACTTATTTGGGCAAAAGCAAATTTGCGAACTGGCTTTCTTGTTTTCGGTTGGCATTTTAATTATCAAGTCAATTTGGTGATATGGATTGTTGCCCCTAGTCCAAAATTCATGTTCACAAAAGCAATAATGAATTTATGAAATAGTGCGGCGAACAGGATGAAAAAGAAGGAAATCCTTTAAAACGTCTGTACGTTCATCATTTTGAATATATCCTATAATCAATCAAGAGTATATTTCAGAACATACGCAATTGTAATGTCGATGTAGAGTGCCAGCATTGTCCAGCTTGAAATCAGAGGCCAAGAAAATCTTCAGAGTATTATTTTACTTAAAAACGTTCCCCTGTTCAATATATTTGAAACAATTCAAAACCTTTGAATGCTTTCGAATATGAGCTTCCAAAATCTCATCAACTATATCACATAAGTGATTTAGTGATTGATGAAGCTCCAGCGAACATGTCATTTATTGAGAAAATGACTGCCGCTAAGAAGCTTTCATTTTGTTTTTCCAGAAGAGTGCTAGGTGTCTTAACCGATAGAAGAGAAATAAATCAATAATTAGAATTTTTACTTCTTTGAGTTCTGTGATATTTCTCACAAACCAGTACAACGATACTTTCGATTATTGACTCTGTGGAAACCAAATTTTATTCGTATTCCAGTATTGGAAAATTGGAAAAATAGTGGTCAATGTTGCTTACAAATAGAACGGGAGTATACTTAATCATGGAATAGTAGGATATTTCACATGAAGCCACTGCTGCCAATCTCACTGTGCAAGTCTCTTCATGAAAATCCTGCAATTTGCTGTCAACAACTTCCACAACCAACTTGGCAAATAGTTTGACTATGATGTAATGTTTTAGATCGAAGCTGATCTGCAGACCATAGATTTTTCCATGTGCCATCACTGTATAGACAAGATATCAAACTTCCATTCTACTCATAGAAATTAATAATACCATAGAAAGTCCTAGAATGGAAATTGCATGAAAATTGTGGCACACTCCGGGGGAACTTATTTGGGGCAAAAAGCAAATTTTGCGAACTGGCTTTCTTGTTTTCGGGGCGTTGGCATTTATAATTATCAAGGTCAATTTGTGATCTGGGATTGTTGCCCCTTAGGGGGTCCCCAAAAAAATTGAAAATCTTGTACACAAAAGCAATAATGAATTATGAAATAGTGCGGCGAATAGATGACAAAGAGGAAATCCTTTAAATAAACGTTTGTTCGTTCATCATTTGAAATATACCTCCTATTAATGATCAAAAGTATGATCAGATAATACGCAACTTGTAGTGTCGATTTACAGAACATGATTACTCTGCTTGAATCAGAGCCAGAGATCTTTCGGGTATTGATTTTACTTTAAAGGTTCCTCTTTTCATTTTATTTGAACAGTTTTCAAAACCTTTGCATGCTTTCGAATTATGATGCTTCCAAAACTACTCATCACCTATAAAACACATAAGTCATTTAGTGATTAATCGAAAGGATCCAGCGACTTTTCATTTATCTGAGAAATGACTGTCGGTATAGAGCTTTCAATGCGTTTTATTCCAGAAAAAGCGCTAGATTTCTTAACAGTAAGAAGGAGAATTATCAAATATTAGAATTTTTTATCTTTGTGTTCTTGAGATTATTCTCAGAACCAGTACACAACCATTTTCAATTATGACTCTGGAACCAATTTTTGATTGTATTCCAGCTTGAAAAAATGGCTGATTAGTTGTTCAATGACTGCTACAAAGGTGACACAGTATATTAATCCATTGATAGTAGGCTAATTAACATGAAGCAATGACACCATTTACCTACAATTTCTGATTGAAAATTTTGGGCTGTCAAACAACTTCACAACAGCTTGGCAAATAGTTTGACTATGATACAATGTTTTAGATAGAAGCAGATCTACAAACCATAGATTTTTCCATGTGCCATCATTGTATACCATGTATATAAGACTGATATCTTTGATAATGACCAGAAATTCATTAGCGGCCCGGAAATCATGGCCGGAATTCATGGCCTGGAAATGAAACCATAGAAATATTTCGCAACATGGCATGCAATGATTATGACATCTACATTTTTCGGGCTGTCAATGGCAAATTAGAGGGCCGCTAACGCGGCCCTCTAATTTGCCATTGACGCTCTCAAAACATAGCTGTCATCATATCATTGTACATAGGCAAGATATCAAACTTCCATTCTAGTGTACTATTATCCACTTCTATGATTCTACTGTAATGGCATCTGATAATTTGCAATATCAGTACGGAAATCCTTCAAATAGGAATTCATTGAATCCAGGGATATCTAGACTACGGGATGCGAAGGCTCAATACTGAGTGATCTGAAATCTTACGAGGTGCGGCCTGACATGCAATTGACATTTTCTAATGTATTTGATATCAAGCGTCACACACCGAGCGTGCGAATTATGTGCAACGCCGTCAACTGTCACAGATCTGTGATCAGTTTCAATGTTATGCACGCTTCAACTCAATGGGGAAGTTTCTTAAACAATAAATTTGCAAAATGCGTCATCTCTCGAGTTGACTGGAACGCGCTGTCAGCATCACTGTGATTCACCTCGGAAATTGCTGTACACTGCACTGTTGTGTAGACGTTTTTCCTGCGCAGCTATCGATTAATACACGAGTTTTTTATGTTAGACAAACAACTTCGCCTCAGATTGATCATATGAGTTGGAAATTGCTGTGTGCCTCTGTGTCGCCTTTTTTTCTTGTTTTCTTTGATCATTCCCTTTTCTTCCTTTTTTTTTTTTTTTTTTTTTTTTTTTTTTCCTTTTTTGGGCTATAAGTCCAATATACATGTACAAGAAAAAGGTTTCTTTCTATGCTTTTACGAGGATAATGATCAAAAAATTAAGTGGTTGCGTTCAATCAAACGTGCTGACCTGGATAATTTGACATTAAGCATGATGATGTATCAACGGAATCATCTGTGTTCTGATCCGTCACTTAGGTTGGGAGGATTTTATTCGCCAATGCCTGTGTTACAGCGTGTAAGGTTATCGAAGGTCCTCGAAACTGAATTGAAAAATTCTTCAGTTAAGTCGTCGGCCAATTCTTACATTTTTTGAGGACATATCCAATCACAACCAACGCATCTTACAGAAAGTGCACCATCGGCGTTGATCCTCCAACGCATCTTACGATTTCAGAAACAAGCGACAACTGAAAGATGTTGATGAGATTTTTTTTGTATGACGAATGGATGGGTTTTGACAGTCATATGTCAACGGACTTTCTTCTATATCCTGCCATCAGACTTTTTCATTTTATAAAAAATCCGATTGTGTACTATTCCTCTATATTCCAGCTGAATCTTTCGACCGCGGAGGTACTCCAGGGTGTTCAATGTTTTGTGCGGAATTTTTTAGGAGATATGACTTTCGATTGCTTTCAATGTGCGCTGCAGATTGAATTCAAACTTGTTTTCCATCTTCTCGAAGTCAAAGATATAATTTCTTCAGAAACAGAGATAGCCAACGTTCGCCACAATAAAATCGTTTCATCCTCGAATAAATGTAGTGACGTGAATATTCTTATTGAATTTGCGCGAAATTAATTACCAATCAGGTATGTTACATACTCCAGGACGAAATCTGGGATTTTTATTGGATTAATTCATTTATTGCAGAACAGCTTTCATTGTGCAAAAGTCAGTACATGCACGGCGTTATATCACCGAGTCTTAGTTGGATTTCTTTTTTGTGGGAGTATGTATTGTTCTTTGTTGTTCATAAGGATGCGTGAATTATTTGTTTTCCAACATCAAAAGTGGCTTCATTTAACATGTTTCCGGTACTACGGTATCTCCATTTCCTTACTTGATCGAGAATACATCAAATCACGTGTAGCTGCACTTCAAGATGTTGAAATGGTTGTTCTACTGATGATCGACGAGGTCTACTATGTAGCGAGTCGTGTTAGAATTATCAAATGGTACTGTTCAATCTACTGTTCTATCGGATCACGATACTCAAATTGGACTTGTGGAGCACACCTGGCTTGCAGTTCATATGCGTTTGCATGACGACTCATTGAGGAGGTATCCATTGCACGTCGAAATGTGATTTTCTATGTTGCAGGATACATGGCTGATCGATCGTCGACTGCTCACTGTGAAGCTTGTATGTTGCTTCTTCTTGAACCCTCTTCCGTAGAATCGACATCTGTTTATGAAAGTCATGAAGTTAATGAGCCTCGATACTTGTATTTTCCTTGGCAGATAGAGGCGGTCTTTCTCATCCATCTGAATCTGATTTTTATTAATTTGTTTGAGTTTCTTATGTTTTGTAACTCGTGTCATCGAAGACAGGATATTTTACAAAATTTCTTTCTTGTGGTGATCCGAAGAAATGAGTTTTTTCATTCTGTTTTGCAAACGTGTGCAACGTCATGAATGTTCAGATATTTGTATGATATTTCTTGTCCACGTGGACATAAGATTTTTTGATGTGATAAACTGCATTCTGTTCAATTGTTTCATGAAAAACACTGATCTAAGAAATTGCATCTGCAAGTGGTGATACCTGTAGTTAATTCATCTCAAACACGGAAGTTAAAGATTATCTTCAATAAAAGAAAATTGTGATGTCTGAAGATATTTTTCTAATTTCAGGGATATCTGCTTCTTTTATTTGGTAAAAAAACATTAAAAGTATATCGTAGCCGAATCAGGCTGTTTATCTTTGGCTGTGTTTCTACGACTTATTGATAAAAACAAAATCCGAAAATATGTAGATAAATACGCTTTAAAGCCCGTGTAATGTATAGTACGCTATTTTATGAAAATGCAAATTTTTCGTTACAGAAGGTCTATCTTATTAAAGTTAGGCCGCAGGATGTAAGTGTATCTTATAGCCTTTCATTATCCCGTACTTTAGATATCCCTGATTGGAATCCATAGATAACCGTCAATTAAGGCATTCTCTTTAAGAAGGTTCATCAATCTATGGCATCATCTTTGCTCAATTGAGAGACTGGATCTTTCTTGCGCCATTCGCGCTGCATGGCATAAAATCCAATATTCTAGGACCTTTTATCCTTTTGATTATACTGCTGTAAAGTTGGATATCACTAACTTAACGGTTTTTTGTTGCTTGATATCAACTGGTTCCAGATAGGTTGTGATATCAAATATATTGCAATGTTTCAGCTACTTTGTTGTATCGTTATAGCCGACCAATTTGTTATTCGCTTTGTTGTAATGTCGTTATAGCTAGCTTTTTGAGGTATATTCTGGCTTTATGTACTCGACTATGGTAGAGTTTGAGAGACGCGCGACCTAACGACTCATCGGTTTATATCGGCGCCACAGCTAGTCAATAAAAATCAGTATAAACCTCAAAATCTAAACGATTAACTTGATATAAACATTATTGGTTACTGAGTAAGTAGGGGTTGTCAGGCTCGATATGTTCCTGTTCATTTTTTATGAAAGGTCGTTTATATATCTCCGCGCGAAGTTCTCCAATTGCGACTGCCTTTAGATTGCATGATTGCATGATCCACGAGGTAACAGGTAAATTATTTCTCCCGATTGGAGATTATTAACCTGCGTGCAGGAATCTTCTATAGTAAAAAGTCACGCATTATAACAGATGAATGCCATAGAATTTCTTCGGTCAGAGTTATTTGTTCATCAATAACGTCGAGCCTTTGGCTTCATCGGTGAATTATAGCATAATAATGACCTCAATCTTGTAGATGCATTATTCTATTACGTATATACCGCGTTTTGAGATAGTAGCACTTCTGGACCGATTGATATTTTGATAGAGTGTGTCCACCTCGCTCCGACGCTACATTATCTCCCGGTTTGTGATAATAGATGATATTGATGGTGTTGTTGTCCTGAGTCTGTGGTTTCACAATGCTCAGTACTTCGTTAGATATCATCTCAGACTTTGGCAAGATACATTTCAAGTTGGTCTGATCTTGTATGGGCTAATGTAGAAAATTATCATTTAGATGTGTTGAGTCTTTTACAGATCGGCTAAAATTCTTGGATTTTTTGATGTCACAGGATTTTGGGTTCAGTAACAATGTCTGGCGTTACGCGTCGGGTTCGGATTTAGGCTTGTTCACTTTGATAGAGTAATATATCCTTCAATGGAGTAATTTTTGAAGTTTGTAGCTCATCATTTTGTCATCATAGTCATAAAACTGTATAATAGTTAACGTTTAAATTTAGTGATGTGGAAAGATTCATGGAATTAGTCTATGATGGTATCCAACTCATGAGCAGCAGGAGATTTTGGACTCGTAATTCCGTTAGCGCAAGTGATAGACCACTGATAAAATAAGATTGCATGTTATATAGTCGTGTGTGGCCAATCTGTCATCCATTGTGGTGATGAATCTAAGTTCTTTGAGTTCTATTTTATCATAATCGTAGGTTGTAGTTGCGTCTTGATTATGTTGTAGTCGGGCATGATCGCCAAAGGAATTTTGTGGTGTGAGAGATTAGCAGAATGAAATGTGTTGGAAACAAATACATATGAGTGCATTTTTGTTTTTTTAGGTTTGTCTTTTTATTCATGATAGCCAGTATTTTGTATTGTTTTTCTTCAAGGGTCTGCATATGTTTTTCTTTCTTTTTTCAGTCTTTTTGATGACGCGTATGTATAAATTTGAATTGAAGGCAGCATCTGTTAAGGTCGGTTAACATACTATTTGTACTTACGCAGCAGCATGTCTTGGTGTCATACTACTCGACAAATGCCCTATTTGCCTGCTAGAACTCTATTTCTTTGAAAGTAATTCTGGAGGCCTCTGTATCCAACCTCGTTAGGGAATAAAAAGCCATAGGTGAGTCAGAAGGAAGTACTGGTTCTCTTGTGCTTAATCTGCTCTTGTTCGCCATTGAATATAATCAATTAGTTGGATCTCCGGATTAAGCGAGTTTTAAGAAAATAAGCCCGGTTTCAAAAATGCAGGGTTTTAAAGCATGATCTTTAAGGGAGCATATTTGAATCCCTGAGTTCCAGAAGTTTATAACTAATAGTATGAGTTCGCGTTGTTTGAACCGCAGTTTGTAAGACCCACTTGCTAAGGCAACTTCTGAAGCAATATAGTCATATAAACGCATGTTATAAAAAACATGGACTTTCAATAAGAGCCAATATAATTTGACAGATTGCTTAAGGTACTTTATCTTGCTTTGACACGACTGCGCTATTCTCTTGATCGCTTTACTCGTATATCGATAATATTTTGGGAGTTTATTAGTTAATGCTATTATGTGATTTCTATATTTCTTACAGAGATTCTCGATGGTAGGAACTCCACTTCTTAGTTCTAAAGGACAACAGCTACACCTTGATGATGGTGAGAGTAGCATCAAAATAATAAGTCAGGAACTTACAGGTAGATCTAGGCGGTTAAGCTATAATCATTGCCATAGACAGAAATTGTTCCACATCAGAATGCAAAAGTACGAAGGACTTCATACAATGGCAATTGTTTTCAGGATTTTTGCTGTGTAGAAGAAAACTCTTTTATCCGCTGATAAATTTGGTATTGCCTTACCGTCTCTTCGAGTCATATACACGTTGCCGATTAATCATTGGTTTTGTTGTGTTGTAGGTTTTTTTCAGTTTTAATGTCTTGTTGGTGCGCTTTTTGGACTGGAAGATGACGTCGCTTGCGTCATTTAAAGTTATTACAGCTATTTGATACATCTGTTGATATATCTTTCTTGCTCGAATATAACTTTATCATTGTGAGTAAGCTCGTCCCACGGATAAGAAATTTAGAATTCACAAAAAAAGAAATTTTTACTTGATTTTGCCAGGTGGTGAAAATTGATATTTACAGGCTATCAATGAAATAGTAGAGTGGCGGTGTTATGATGAAACGTGTTATGTTTGCGTGTGCTGTCTGCCCATGTCGTGCGTCATAACAATTTAGCAGGCATATAAAAATTAGAAAAATCTTGTCTCATAATATGGAAATGGGACAGAAAAATTGATTAAGTCTTTCCTATTTCTTCAGCGAATATAAAAAGCACTTGCTAAATGAAATTGGGGGAATTGAGTTTTGCCTTTGGAAATGAATCTACCTTTCTCATGTAGGACGGATATGGGTACGAAAAATGATCCTATTCTCACCATTGCATGTCATTTGAAAAAATTAGTTTATATAGGATTGTTGGAATCCGCATCGTTCTACGTACTGTTTTGCAATTCTCAGCTTATTACTGCCTTCTTAGTTTAAATTGCGACCCTCTGACTCTTATTTTAAAGAATCTTAGTCTGGGTTAAATCAAATTATTGGCAATTTACATGCCAAGAAATGAAACGCAGTTTATTAACATAGACTCGACTTATCAAAAAACTAGGATAATAAAAGCACCCGGTTAATGAAAACAGTCCTGGCTTGGAGATCCGAAATTTTTGATATTGGAGAACATTCAATGTCATACCTCCGCTTATAAAGACCAATACCCCGTTTATCAAAAATAGAATTTTCATTTATATTTTTCTTTCTTAAGATGTAACTACCAGTTTGGATAGAAAAAAAAAGAAAAAATAAAAAAAAAGAATAAAAAAAAGAGAAAAAACAAAAGAAAAAGAATGACAGCACCCAAAGACACGAATCTTTCATAAGACTCTTCATTACTGCTTGTTCGATTTCTCCCATTGTAGCCTGATTTCTCACAACATACTTTATCTCACTGGGAGCACGCCTATTATGGTTCTGAGTATCAGTGATGACTTGTAAGGAAAGGTTGTTCTCTCTCTTAGACATCAGTCGCTCGCGACAGGTATTGAAGTGGTTAAAGACAATTTTTAGGGGAAGCGGTGTAAATGCATTGCTCAACTGTTATCCATCAGCAAGCTCTAACACAACTTACAGGTCGAGATCTCGCGACTTCAATGGTGTTTTTCAAATAGGACCTGCGTGCAATTTGCGTTATAATTTCGAAGCACAGTGTTATTACTCGTATGAAATAATCGGTGGTAATGGACGCACTTAGCACTGTATTGCAAGTTTCTAATACACGGTGGAAAAGTATTTTGCAAAAGACTGGATAGTATTTGTCTGGTCTTGAGGTGTGGAATGAGACTCGTTTTAAAATATGGCCCGATCTAAAGGAGCTTTCTCAGTAGTTCGAAATATGTGTCTAGCTCTACATTTATGTAAATAACTATTTTTTACCTACAGTAGCAGTAGGCCTTAATACTGTTTGGTCCCACCATCACTTTTAGACAGATCTCAGATTTTTAAGTACTCAGGTCTACTTCATTTAATAAAAGCGTCGGCCTTATGTAAGATACACATTCAAGAGACTAATTAGGTCCCTATGTGTTTTTAATAAGCCTGATGTCTACTGTATAAACTAATTTTTAATACTCAATTGTATCTAGAAAGATTCTAGATAGTATCTGTTTGAAAGATGTTCTCAACTTGTGGCTCAACGCGCTTTCTATGTTGGACATGAAGCTACGCAAATGATTTTCAGTTGATTTTCTTTATTTTGCGATTTCATATAGCCAAAGTATTCAGAGGACTCGGATTATTTCATGGTTGGACAAGGCAGATGTACAGTATTTGGTACTTATTAAGGTTATTCTCCCCCCCGCCTCGCTTGCGTTCTTCAAATTTCGTGATCAAATCTGAGACGCTAAGACATTGAATGAATTCGTCACCAAACTCTCCAAGGTAAACGTATGTCATGTTATTTTAATTGTTCTACCGACGCATACATAAATTTTATGCAGAGTCTGGACAAGTGCTGATTTTGCGAATGAGAGAACGATCAGCTGTGTAAGCGTAAGCGAGTGTGAGGGTTCGTAACAGTCTTTTGATGGCTGACCGCTTTCGTCTGAATTCAGACGCAGATTTCATTATTGTTTACTCGTTGGTGTTCATTGTTCTACTTCCCTCTTCGTCTCATCCACTGCCTGTATTTTTGATGTATTTTATATGGTGCCTGTCTCACGACCACTACCTTGATTACGCACACCTTGTTGTTTTTTCTTATGATCAAGTAATGATTGATGTAAGGGATATGGCCTCCAGTTCGCGTAGCACATTCAAGCTTCGCTTCTAGAGTTGGGTCGCGGGATTAATATGACTTTTGGTTTGACCTCAAATGGCTTTGGTGTTGCTCATGACGTATGAGGTATAGACTCGTAAAGTCAATCAAGTTGCAGGACATCACTTCACTTCAAAGTTATCGCCCCTATATTCAAAACGTACTTTGTCCAATTTACTTGGATTTTGGGTATGTGCGGGGGGGGACTATAGAATTATCTCTCACTTTACGTCTGTGACAAAAGTTTTGTGACGAATGGTTTTTGAGTTTTACTAGACGGATTTAGACAGAATAATACTCGGAAAACAATTAGGGGGAGGACTAACCCATTAAGCACCCAGTATTTGATAAACCTAGGCTTTCGATTTTTGTACTGTTTAAACTTCGATTTTTAATGTTGCTCTCCCTATACGGGGGCTTGAGATAGGATGCTGGATATGTGTCAGACATCGTGGGATGCGGTTGCTGATACTAAACATTCCAAAGTTGATCCCTTCTCTGGCTGCCAATCTCCAGTGACACCTTTCGGGGCATCGGACTCTGTGACTAGACTCCAAATGGATTCGTCAAGTCTAGTGTAAGCAACTGTGGCCATGAGACCATGCATAAATCTCTTGCTCCCAAGTATTATCGAAGTTTGTGTACATGCATATCACCACTCTGTAATAGACTTTTTGTCTATTATTTCCTAATATTTAGGGACTCTTTGCCGTCTTTTCGTATGTGGTAGGTGTGTTGTATTAAGGAGAAGGAATATATAAACATCTCATCGATTTTTCATCATTTATCTTGTGACATAGTTTTAGGTTTTGCAAAAAGCGGTGGCCAAGGCGATCATAGTTAATTCAAGTGCTGAGTGATTGAAAGCGCTAATATATTAAGAAGGGGCAGCTTTGTCTCCCTCCATGTACCTCCCTTTCTGATTTTTATACGAATATTGCGATGTTTTTATAGTTAAATTCATGCAATCTTTATTCCGTTTTTGGTGAGAATCTTATTAGGTCATTTGGGGTCTTCTGAACGCGTTGGGCTCGTTGCAAAGGTTTATTTTCATGAATTAATGAAATAGCAAGCTCGTAGAGCTCGATGAAGAGAGAATAAGCTTTGGACCAAATTGTTCCTTAGGCGGTTTGCAGACGCTGATCACTTTCATGTGATTCGACTTAGGAATTTTACTTTGAATAATAGAATTTAAGGCGAAGATGTCTCATTACCCCCGTATGTAGATAGACAGTAAATTAATTTGCAATCTGAAATTAAAAGGCAGAAGCGTATTATTTATTATCCAAAAATGTTCTATCATGAGTATTACGTAAGTTCTGAAAGAGATATGGCTACCGCTACGCTGCAGCACTCTCGACCTCGCTACTACCCCTCTCACCTCATTTCTCGCTCCCTTGAAAAATTGTCGTGTAGAGATTATGGGAATGCTTTAGATTTCGCCCGATAGAAAAGATATGTAATTTGATAAGTTACGCAATGTACTATGGTTTTTGGTTGCATAGAGCGCGCGAGTTAGTGACATGTTTGTATGTGTTTTAAACGCGATATATCATAGAATCAGTGGAACTACGTCGTGATTTTCAATAGTGACAGCGGAGTTTTACATTAGTGACACAGGGACTTCTAAATGAAAGGACATCGAGATATTTTCAATTGTGATGATCTCATTTTAGGTTTGATTTTTGTCTATGATGTGGGAAGTGGTTAAGTTATCTAGTGAAGTGTGAGAAGATCTGGTAATTGTCGTATCAAAGAATCTCGTTGCCGGAAAGCATGTTATAGTAATGAGGTACCTGACAGAACATTTTGTGTTAACTTGTGTATATTGATTAGTCTCATTCGCAAATGATCTAACAGAGTTTGTAGTAAATGCTTAATTGTGTAGGGTAAATGCTGGGGGATTGTTTCACTAAATTCAGCGTATTTGTCAATAATCGGAATTAAGAAACGATATACGATCTTTGATTTTGTGATATTGAAGTCGTATTTTTTTTTGCTTTGAAAGAGTGTTCGGTGTTTGTTAGTAGTATTAGTTTTTTATAGAGTTAAATAGAGTTTATGAGCCACTAAGAAAGGGCGCCTTTGCAGTGCAGTAAATACCGCATTCCCGCAGCTGATATACCAACCTTACAATTCTCAGTGTTATTTGCAGAATTGTATGAACTGATTAGAATGAAATTTTGCAGCGCAATAGTGAAGGGAGACAACCTGGTATGTCGCTATCGGAGCGTGGTCGGGTATGAAATATTATTTCTTATAGGCATTAGCTCTATTCAACTTTTACTGTTATGAGTAGGTTACATCTGAGCAGATGTAATTCCGGTGTCGGAGATCTGATACCAAGTGTGTTTTTTTTTTTGGTTTAATATCGGCCATGTTCCTTCCACGATCTCCATCATTTTAGCAATTATCTCATTTGTCAACTTTCGTGTTTTCTTGTTCACCACGTGGACGAAACCACAAAGTCCAGTCAGCTGGAAACTGCGGATGATTCCCCAGCGGCTGTTGTTCTGCCGATACCTGAAGAAGTGTAGCTATTTGAACCTAGTCATCACCCATTTGTGAAGGCGCCGTATTAATATACGACGGCTTGGTCTTGTTCTGCAATTCGACCTTACTTGACATTGTGTGTTAGACTCAGCATTCGCGATAAAACAATCGCATCCATGATTCGAATTCTGGCTTATTAATTTCTATTGAAATCCTAATCTGGGCCACGCTATTGAACATGCTTCCATTTGTCTAACAAAACATCACAAGTGTCAGAGTCTGAAAGCCTTGTTGTCACTCATGAAATCAGATTGTCGTATAACCAACGCATTCTATGTTTTTCTATTGGAATCAGATTTGTCACTGATGTGATTTCTAGGCAGTCCTGCTGTGAATTTCCAAAACTTGTTTACACATCTACTGGATGTCGCCATTTTACGCCTATTATTTGTCCGTCGTTTTGTAGGTTTTTGTTGCTGAAGTTAGTCTCATGTAAATATTTCAAATTAATGCATTCAAACTCCGGTTTTTCCCTATTTTCCGTTTTTTTCTCTTGGGTGAATTGCGATCCCTGGTACAAATAATTCACTGATTTCAATGTCCAACAGCTCGTTGAAGATCAGTGATTCATTTGAAAAAGTAGTCATGAATCTCTGCAGCTCCTAATTTTCCTGAGTTTTCATGGAATGGGAAGTCACATTTGTTTTCAAAAATTGATGGATTTGAGAAATGAGTATTTGCTGGAAATGTATGGTTGATGTCTTTGATGAACGGGATCTCGTTTTGGATCAATGTATCGCGGTTAAGCATACGAGAGCGAATTTCAGACATGTTGGTGAGGTGTGGGGGGAGGGGGGCAGGGGGGGGTTCGAATTGGGCATTCAATCAAGGAGAATTGTCGGAATGTGTAAATATCTATTAAAATTTCTGCGCAGAATCTCATGGTAGAGTATTATTGAACAGAGTTGACTAGAATCTAGAACTAGCAAATTCGTTAGACATACTGGAGCTGATCTTCTGTTCTCGTTAGTGAACAACCAGTGACGCCAAAACAATAAGTTTAGAGAGCTAAAACTCACATTTGTTCCTGTAGTAATATTGCATTGGGATTATCAGAAAGAATAACCTGAAGTTTGATGTTTTCCTAGACTTTTGTTAAGGCCATTCGTGGCAATACTTTGTAGTATTTGAGGGGACTAGTCACAACGCTATTGGAAGACTAATGTCATTGGTGAAGTTTCCTCTACTCGCAATGAGAAATCAGTTAGATTGTTTATAATTTGGTTGATGGCGTGATCATGTAAAAGTAATCTCGCTGCTTTTTTTTGATCAATAAAAAAATAATTTAGAAGACATGCTTAAAAATTGTAGGGTGCAATGTTGTCTGCGTTCACCCCGCACTCTTTTAAGACTCAAGTAAAAATACGAGTCTCTTTGTTGGCAATACGTAAGTCAGCGAACGTTATTTGGATGTATTTTTTAATTATTGTTGCATGTTCATACATAGAGATTTTTGCATAATGCTGATCTAAAATATCAAGATAACAGCTTACTCATCACTAGGAAGAATCCTAATTATGAAATATCTAGTTTTATCTCTCTTGTGTATAAAACAAATCATGAGAATTTTAACTTCGGATAAAGTGTGTGTTAGTCAGCGACGATGAATAGCGTCCGCGGGTGAGTCGCTTTAGCATGTTATCTAATTTTCAGTTTTCTAGAGTTCGATTTCTCAGTGAAAATTTTCTAACTATCCCTCAAACAATTTGAACTTTTGTGTAACGGTATCAGTCTAATGTCTATGGATGTTTTGTGCTGTTTCAGTAAAGTAAAATGGCGCAAAATATGTCTTCAGAAAGTATCTCAGCATGACTTTGAATGAAGCCTTTATTGCGCTCTGTTTTGCTGAACTAAACGTTGAATGGCCCCTATATCCACCAGCTTCTCAAAATTCTGCTCTTTTGAGGACCGAATCATTTGGTCAATACTGTGGGTTCTCAAATACCAGCTAATCACATCATGTGATGTGTTATGTGCACAGAATAGTTAATGGTGTTTCAACTTCAGGGAAATGTTGGAATCCTTTAAAGGACATCTTGCCCCCTTAACTTTACGTAAACTATGTCTGAAGGCACGTCGCATCGAATCTATGATTCTATATGCTGCTGTCAAGGTGAAAGATTGGAGAAATGCATGTGTTAGAATATTGTTTGTATTTGTGATGTTACTTTGATGTCTTACCAGTAAGTCGCAAATAACAGTGACTGATATCCGAAACTCTCAAAACAGCCGTATTCTCCCTGTTTACTGGAGAGTTCTACCAGGGAAGATGGCAAGCCCAAAGCGGGAAAAAGGTGAAATTGCACGATATTGTCATTCCCAGTGTTTGACGCGCCCACGGCCTGGCCTTAGCAGAACTACCCGCCAGTTTTCAAAGAAGCATTAAATTTATGAGTAAAGGTCCGTTAAGGGAACTTTTACTTTCAAAACGCTGATGGATCGGATGCAGGTGTGATTCTGCCTCTGAGAAACTATTCACGCGGACCACGTACTATAGATGAAATTCAACTAGCATCACTTCACAGGTGGGGGGTGTCTTCTAAATTTCTATTTTTACGGCACTATGTGTGTATGGCATTAGAGGAGGCGCATACCGCAGAAATTGTCCATTATTCTCCGACTTGGAGCATTGCTCAGGCTTGAGTGATTTTAGTTCTACTGTTTGTCTGTCTATACATGTGAACTTCTACCGTTGGACCATGGCGAGATGTGGATGGACTAAGTGATATCAAAATCTTCGGTGACGGCGCGCCAAGCCACTTCAAGAATCGTCTTTATAATGCTCAGAATGGTATTTGATATTAAGCGCTCAGATGAATGTGACTAACTAGTTCTGAGTCATTTGTTTCGCAACTAGAGCACGGCAAAAGGTGTGCGTGGATGCAAACTGGGTGGGAAGCGTGAAGGCTCGCATGTCCCTGAGACGATTGGTCTTGTATCGAGACGTGTGCAGGTTGTGGATGTTTTGTGCTGTGGGATTTCTATCTAAAACAACTCGTATCAGAGAACAACGTCGCAGCGTTTAAACGTGCCTTTGTCATACACGGGGTAAGAATTGATTAGTCTCTGAGGCAATGAAGACAGTATTACGAATGATTGGAATCTTGTTCCACGCAATGCGGGTCAAGGACATTTCCAAACAATAATTTTTTCACAAGTAATGAAAGAATTGAGGAAGATAGTTGCGTAATAAAACAAGCATATTTCACATTTCGCCACCGCATTGCGGAGGGAGGAATATCCAGTCAGTTTTAGTAACTGTGAGTGATGATAGCAGCCTTTCAAGTTCATGTAATGTTATTGGTTGTTTTAGATTCATTTGTTATTGTCCTGAATTAACAATATAAAATCTTCTGTTATTCTTTAAGTTCACAGGATACTTGAGTGTGTTGGGGGTTTACAGATGCTGAGTAACAGGAAAACAAAGATGAATTTAGCGAACAAGTAGAATCTCCTGATTACTCGATTTTGGAGAGCCTGATAGACAGATAAAAAATATTATTTGTTTGCTTGGTAAGTCAGCGACAGATTGCCAGATAATAAATAAATCTACCACCAATTTACAACTGAGCTATAGCTATCAAAGATTTCTGCCATTGCGAATGACTAGACTGTTGATAATGTACATAGAAGATACATCTTACAGAAAGAAAATATTAAACGAGAGAGACTTCATGGCGTCATACGAATTCGCATGGGAATTGCCGGGCTTTATGTAGACCACATGTGTACTATAAAATCATTTTATTGTGCGCGTGTGAGAAGTCAGCGGACGTTTTACTGAATGATCAACACAATAGTTATTTAATGCATCTCAGAGATAATTTTTTTGATTCCAAGTAAAAGATATAAGTATGTATGGAAGAAAGCAAACATTTCAGGATGTTTCACCTGCTTATCAATACTTTGAGTGTCAGTGTAATGCAAAAATTGTACATCAAAATTAAAAGTTCGTGGAAAGTGCTAGATTCAGCGACACGCAAAGAACTTGTTTTCATCTACATAGGATCAATATGGAAGGTCTAAAATATAAGTGCGCATAGGGCAGGAATCGGGTATTAGGTCTGATACAGGTATAAAATTGGTTTGGTTTTTTCGGGGGAGAGGAGCTCTCCTCCGGGCTGTATTTCTTGGTTTGGTTATGCCTATACTGTGGATATCTCAACTGAAATCTTCCTTATCGTGATGTTTGTTAGTTTAGCGATTGAATTTAGAGTCCAGGTGAGAGCAACGCAAGAGTGTTGTGAGAACCTATAAGTGATGTTGACATAATATGGACACTTTGTAGGGTGAGTATCGGACGTTGCCGAGTCCCAAAAAGAAGAGTCAAAATTGTGTCAAGGTTCATAGTTAGACTTAAAGACATATACATATTGTATGAAGTCAGAAACAACTTGTTTCTCGTCGACAGTACAAGAAGGTTGGGAATTTCATGAGCTCGAGAACAGCTCTAGATAGGTCGATGTCCATCTTCGTCTGATAGAAAGAAGAGGAGTTTTCTCACATTTTTTCAAGTAGCATGTAGCGCAGCGGTAAGGGAGGCAGCGTGATTGTATGAAGTTTGCGCCCATTTTCAGGTAACTGGTTTTCATAGGGATCCAGCAAATACAGGAGTGTGTGTTTGACTAATTTCTTTTTATTATCAATATTATACGCGTTTAGGTTTATTTTACTTGTCTTTTTATGACACTTCTTTAGGGAACTGTCGATGGTGCCCTGCAATGTGTCGATATTATGCGAATATCTTTTAGACTGCACACCTCACTTTTTACCTAAGATCAGAAATTAAATCGACGGATAAATGGATTCGAGTAAGAAGAGATTTTTTTGGATATCATAGTTCATATCAAAACCGAGATATGCAACCGTGGAGCCCTAAAACTTTTTCAACTGTCGATATTAACCGACATTTTCCAGGCATGGTCTGAATAGACCTAATAATTCCTACAGGGATACATTCAAATCTTGTGAAGGCGAATTTTTATGCGACAGTATACGATAATGACAAAATACTGGTAGTGTATTAAATTATCTTTCTGCTCGCTCTCTTCTAATGCTGTTTGGTTACCTATACAAACAGTAGTGTGATTTACCCGGACATTTCTGATACTAGACTTCATTGTCAATGTTTGGTACCCTATCGACAGTAGTGTCGTATTACCCGACATTTCTGAATCGACTTCATGTGACAATAGTTTGGTACTTATCGACAGTAGTGTCGATATTACCCGACATTTCTGTATCGACTTCATATGACAATAGTTTGGTACCTATCGACAGTAGTGTCGATATTACCCGACATTTCTGCATCGACTTCATGTGACAATAGTTTGGTACCTATCGACAGTAGTGTCGATATTACCCGACATTTCTGTATCGACTTCATATGACAATAGTTTGGTACCTATCGACAGTAGTGTCGATATTACCCGACATTTCTGCATCGACTTCATGTGATAATATAACTTAAAGCAACAAAAGAAAATTGACGGAGTCAATACTATTCAGTGAAACTACATTCTCCTATGCTATGGAATAACCAAGCACTTAGCTGTCAGATGGCGTGTGAAGGAGCTGACAGAATTGCAGTGATCAGGAAAATATATTGTAGAATTCGGCGACTCACTTCACGCTTCGATTTGTCTGGATAAAGGTAATCAGAAGTGCTCCACCAACCCTCTGTTGTACTTTTGCGAGTCAACTATTTGTTGATGCAATCTGCTGCACATATGGATGAGCTCCTGAAGTCCTACAGCTTCATTTTGAGAAGTAGCTTAACTGTCGATATTACCCGACTTTACCCTATTGCACTTGAGCTCCACTATGTGTCGCCTGAAGCTGACAGTATTACTTATAAATATATTGTGAGTAGTGCTATTATTCATTAAGATGCATTTTTGGATGTAGGGATATATTGATAATAACCTCATATTTATTTGTCAATGGTGTACAAATGATTTTAATTGATTCAAATGCTTAATTTTGCAAGAAAACGACAATAATGCTCGACGTCACAAGTTACACTTTAGGAATAGGTTAAAGTTGAAATTGCTTATCCGAAACATGCAGAAACTGAAAGAGACACAAGAATACAGTCACGACTATCATAGGTTTTAGAAACATCAAGAAATGAGTTTTTAAATTGCTCTACCCAAATTCGCCTTCAAAACATAATGAAATTGAAAGTGAGCAGTGCTAGGTACAATTGCTATTAAGAAGTCTTTGTAGACATAATTAACTCTTGGCGATGGCAGCTTCTTTGAATTAAACCTTATAAATTTAATATCATGAATGAACTATGCAGTAAAATAAAGCAACGTTTCCCAGAATATGTCATCCCCTTTGAAAAGTAAAATTAATCTGCAAACGGGGGGCCAAGGACAATATGCACAGCGGGCAAAGATTTCATGCACCAGGTGCGTCGCTCTGCCAGGTCCAGAGCAAGGCGTGTTCCGCCGGGGGGGATAGCAAATATGGTATTATGGGGTGCCGGATCAGTACCCACTGGGAATCGCTCCTCTTTCCTCTTTTCTGATGAGATGACGGGACAATTCTCTTTGATTAGGCGAAACTTGGCTTCGGCATTCTAGCCTCCACCGCTTGAAATCTGAAATTTGTATGACTTCAACGACAAAAGTCAGAAATTTTCAAATTTTACCTGTCTACTTACATTCTCCAAATCGGTGAACAACCAAATGAGTTTGTCACTGCTAACTCATTCTGTCAGTGCCGACCACATGATTGGGAATGACAATCATATGCTAGTCATCTGGTTGAATCTTAAAACATGGACGGTAGCAGCGGATCGATGGGCAGAAGGGATTTGGTCGCCTCATAATATTGGATTTGAATAGACCTCATTCCTGCATTACTGTAGAAACCGGCGGGTTTGGCGGTGGCACAGGCCTGTTGCCGGCGTCTCCGAAAAGAAGCATCTTTTGGTCCATCAAATTTTTGAACAAGCCGATAGCATTCGATTTTTTGATTGTGATTGACATGTTGCCGCATCGGTGATAAGTCATCATTGTGATTTCAATTTCCTAGAAGTGCAGCAATCCGATGTATTTGGGCCAGAAATCGTCCTACGGAAATCTGAAGTGTTGTCTATGGCGTGTTTGATTTGACTGACACCATCTGTTGTTACTTGTGATTGTAGTCTATTCGAAGCAAAAATGGAAAACAGAAATTACAAAATTATGATACGTTCATTCTCATATATCGTAAGATGAAGTGAATTGCTGCGGATGTCGTCAATTTTGAGTATCCTCCTTGGGGCACGACTGATGGATTGGCATTCTTGAAGTCTGTCAATTGCGAGGAAACATTTTCGTCTGTTCCTGCTCAATGCCACGTGAACGTTTTCAAATGTGTCGTGTAAAATGTATCTCAAATCAGGTGGTATTAAGACACATGTAGACTTATCATGCATGTCATTATTTGAGGCGCAATTAGATTTTTCATGTTCTCAATGTTGTTGCAGTATACTTTCTGAAGACGAGTAGACTTGAAATGTTTCACGAGGTTGTATTTTTTGAACTAGTTCACAATCTAGATACTTTATTTTGTGTATTATCACTAGAGTCTGGGAATCCAAGCCATATGATTAAGTAGGATTAATTGTTCGCCTTCCTGTCTTATCTACTCCGTTTTGATAGGACATAAGGTGCTATCACATGGTATACGTGTATGTCGTAATTCATCCATTCATGATATTCACAAGCGTCTTAAGTCATTGTCTATTCAAAAGGCCTGCTTTTTAAAGCTTTTAAAGCCAGTATAAGCTCATATTATACAAACTCATGTTTAAATTGCCGGCGTGGTTTTCAAACCAGGTGTTCAAAAAGCTCATGTCTTGAAATCAGTTTTAACCATGTTTTCAGAGCTTTGTTTGAATGAGACATTAGGTCGATTTTCTTGCTTAAACAGCCCCTTTGTAACTGTTCAATCGAATTAGAAACCTCTATCCAACAACATGTGAAACTCGTGTTGCGTTCGCTGATGTGGATGTTAATTGTTGAGTATTATGTCTAAACAATCTTATAGTTCTTGATACAAACTTATATTTTCAATAATTTACAATATCACATTAAAATGGATTTTTGAGGGCAACAATCTAGGACATTTGAGGGCGCGGTAAGCTTCCTGAAAATCGTCCAACATTGTTGCCGAAACCTCTATGTTACTTATTGTGCGTAATGACATGGACTGGAGCAACGCATGAATACACAATATTAGCTATACTTAACTTGCCATTTCTGAATACTCGTTTTAACATGGATTGATAGAGGAAATCATCATCTACGCGAAGCATTGTTGCCATCATTTTTCCACATTAGTTTACCATAGCTTAAATTACGCCAATTACACAACCGTGGCACAATGAATCACAACGATTTTCATTTAGATCAATGCACTTTGATGTCACGGCTGCATCATAGGTTTAGAATCAGTCACCTGTGCAATTCAAGCTTTTATTGGGGTCATGCCCCCAACTTAGTTCCCCGGGATGTTCCGAAACCTTGAAGTCAATTTCCATTTAGTCAACTTTAGTTAAACATTTCTTTCTATGGCGTTGTTATCCATGCACCTGTCATGTATAGCGGTGCTTCTTACCAACCGCGAGAAAGAAAAAGATCAACATGCGCATCAGGAAAAATACAGCTGTTCTGTAGTGTGTTGCTTGTTAATGTGATGGAGACATTCTAAAGATTTCTTCATTACCAAAGCCTGCATACACTCCGTTTTCATTTCTCTAACGGGGCTTTGCAGCAATATCAGCAAGCAAATACGCGCTTAATAAAGGCCTCATATCCATATGGTGTATTTTAATTTAAAATTTATGGAATTTTCAACTGAGCTGCGATCCCAGCCGACAGTAAAAATAACTCACGGTGTTCTGTCACAATGTTCATTATAAACCAGATATATTATGCATTCCGATTAACGAACGAACGCATTGAAGTCGGAGACAGATTATCAATCTGTGTATAATGCATGATATTGCTAAAGGCTTTGTTTGTCCACCGGTTGATAAGTTCCCACGAAGCA
>CAJQUW010016141.1:0-102015 GCA_907163375.1 Prostheceraeus crozeri
AAAACGCCCAAATCGGACGAAGCTCCTCTGGCTTTAGCCGATTTATGAATTTAGGTCTTCATAACCTGAAAAAGGGTTCAAATTCATGAATTTATGTCGTTTTTAAAAATACCATTTTTTGAAAAAATGGTACTTTTTGAATGGACTAAATTCATGAATTTAGGTCTTAAAAACCTGAAAAAGGGACTAAATTCATAAATTTATGTCGTTTTTAAAAGTACTAATTTTTTTGATTTTATGGTGTCCTGGAACGGTCTTTTGTCCATTACTATTCATTTCTTCTTTAGTTCTAAAACTTGTCATACATTGAAGACAAGGAAAATTTGCATTATCTGAAGTTTTTGTGAATATAGAAACATCTTTACACAATATAAAATGACCCTGATAATATAATATATTCGCTTGTGCTGGTTGTTTTGACTGTTCTAGTTTTTCAAATTTATCTTGATATATTTCATGTGTTTCATTAATTTCTTTTGCAAGATTAAATGTATTTCGATGAAAATTTTGATTTAATATTTGTAGCTGATAACTATATTCTTTATCATATTGTTCTTTATATTGTTGTAGACATTTTTTTAAAGATTCATTTATTTTTTGATTGGTTTCATTTTCTTCATTATTTAATTCTTTATTGTCATCATTTAATTTTTGAATCGTTTCTATCTTATTTTCATATTTATGGCCATATTCTTGTACTAATATTTTTGTTTGTTGTGATAATCTGTTTTACATTTTTGTAAACTTTCATTAAATTTTGTAATTTTTGTTGATATTTTAAAGATAAAGATGAATAATCGGTATCATAATCATAATTATAATTACGTCCTTTATAATTATTATGACTAATCATTATTGGTGATAGTGTTTTAACAAGTTCAAATTTTTCAGTACATATTATATTTCCTTGGTAAAAAATATTATGATGCATGTAATTTCCCCTATCATTATATACTATTTCTGATTGACATAAATTTTTATTATTCAAATAAAATTTTTTTGAATCTGAGTAAAGTGGAGTGATTTTACCAATAGAAACATAATTCACATTTAATTCAAAAACATTTACTTCTATTAAATTTTTATTCTTTTTATGAAACTTTTTTAACCTATTATAATCATATGGAAATTCATCTAAGCCATCAGAAAGATCAAATTCATTTATGTATTCTTCTTTATTGTAATGACTTAGTCTTTCTTTGTAATATTCTGCAGGATGTAAATGTGCTATAATACTCCACAGAAAACAATAATCATCTTCATTTTTTATGTTGATTATTTGTGGTAAAGGAACATAACTACCACCAGTATTATTTTTATATTTATCAATTACTATTTTCTTAGATAGTATTTTAACAAATCTCCAACCAGATTCACGTAACTGGGCTTCAATTATACAATTTTCTAATTTAAGTATCATCGATTCAAATATGGGTTGTATATCATTTACATTATGAATTTCTTGTGAATTTGTAAAATGTCCTTGTATTATTTCTTCAGGAATTCCATCAGGTCCATTTTTTGTATAAAGTACTTCTACATTCATATAACATTTGAAAGACTTCTTAAATATATTATAAAAGTTGGTTAGAATATCAGAAAAAGTTTTATCGGTTTCATTATATTCAACGGGCGAAGCCCTGGAAGACATCTCCGATGTCCCGCGAAAAGACTGATTAAATAAATATTTTATATTTGCTAAGGCTTCATCGTTTCGTTCAGCTTCATCAAATTCATCAGTATCGCTAAATAAATATCTTCCATCTGGTACGGGCGAAGCCCTAGAACCTTCGGTTTGTATGGTCTCATCTTCACTATTAAAAACTTTTTTATATTCCGAATGTGAATAATCATCAAACATTTTTTTAACTTTTATATCAGTAGGCAATGTTTCTAGATAGTTTTTATAACTATTTAATTTTAATATATTTCCTTCATCAACTCGTTCTACATTTTGTAAATGCAATTTACTATTTAAATGAGATTGATAACTTCTTTTTGTTTGCAACTTTTTTTTACATAAGACACAATAAAACTTGGTATTTTCCATTTTTTTTTATTTTTTAAGGAAAAATTTGTGTTTTAATTTTAGATATAAACATTCTAATATCTAGGACTTGAGTGTTATTTTATATTATTATATATTTCACGTTCTTTAGTTATTTTTTCTTTATCATATTAAGTTTAATCACATTAAGTTTTATCATATAATGTTTTATCAAAAGATAATTTAAATTTTTTTTCACTAACTATTGATTCTTCATCATCATCATCAATTGATTCTTCATCATCATCATAAATTGTTTCTTCATCATCATAAATTACACTTTTTGGTATAGGATGCCCTTCCATGATAGGATACCATTCTCTTATTGGAATATCTAATTCTAAATTACATCTTTTATCTGATAATAATATAATAGAGAAAAATATTGGTCTTTGATCTCTTTTGGAAAATTTAATAACACCACCATAATCTGAATCACTTTTAGTTTTTATTAAAGATGATAAAATTTTAAATTGATTAGATGTAAATCCTAATTTAAATTTTGTAGACCCGACACATAGTTGTCTAACAGTATCTTCAACTATACCATCATTATTATTTTCAATTGTAAGAAAATGAAATTTAGATAAATTTTTATAATTACTAATATTTTTATAATCTTTTTTACCATTTACACCTTTTTCAGATGTTACAGAATCATCATTATTATCATAAGATTCTTTAAGATCGGGCACAGCCCTAGAACCTTCGGTTCGTTTATTATGATTATGGTCATTGTTAATAGTATAAGGTGTTGTCCACATATAAATTTTTTCTTGTTGAGCTAAGCCATTTATGTAAGATTTTAACAAATTAATATTTAAGTTTGAATATAATCCTATATACGTATCATCATCATATCTTTGCGGCATTTCTAATGTTTCTTGTTTATAAATTGTGTCTCTATAATAAACTTGACATAATAATTCTTCATTATGTTTTTTACTCTCTATGTGAATGTTATATTGATTTTGATCGTCAACAAATAATCTAATTTTTTCTTTCGAAAAAGATTTTAATTTTTTAACTAATTCTTTAATATTGATATAATTAATAATTTTAGTTTCTATCCAATCAGTATTACTAATTGGTAACACTGCTCTAATAAATCCATAAACATTATTATGACCTATTATAACCATATTTTCTTTATTTAATTCCACATAAGCTACATCATTATATTTACTAACAATATCCATAAATTTAATAAATGGATCCCCCGGAAATAAACAATAATTAGTTTCTATAGAAGGTAAACCTTTAGTCTGTTCTCTAAATATTTCGGCTTGTAATTGAAATAAAATATTAACATCTATACATGGATTATTATTATTATTATCAAAACATTTATTTTCAAATCCCGTTGATCTCGTCGAATAAGAAGAACAGGATGATGCGGGCGAATATAATTTTTTTAAATTTGGATTTTCCATTTTTTTATTTTTATTAGAAAAAATTTTATTTTTTTATTTTTATTAGAAAAAATTTTATTTTTTTATTTTTATTAGAAAAAATTTTACTTTTTTATTGTTTTAAAAATGATGTTACCAAATGTTGGTGGAGGTGCATATATCCCCAATAATCGTGAATTAGAAATAGAGATAGAAAATTATATCATGAAAACTGGAGACGTTTTATCTGGACCATTGCATCTTTCTATTCTTCCGCAACAAAATACAGAGTTAACAAATAAACAATATGTTGATACACAAATCAATGACTTAAAAGAAAAATATATAAACGATGTTTTGGTTCCACTGATGAACGAATTAAAGTTGCTTAAACTTAATGACAAATCATTAAACGAAAAATTATTAAAACTTGATAAAAAGGATAGAGAGCTAGAAGCAGATATAGCAAAACTTTTTAAAAAGATTTCTGAACAATCAAAAATTTTAATATTACTTTCTATAAAGTTAAAATCTGCAGTCATTAAAAATAAGCATCAGATAAAAATGTTAAAAGAACAATTAGAAGATGAAATAGAAAAACTTCCTGAAAGAATTAAAAAAAATTTAAAGCAGTTACAAACTACATTCCAAAAAAGTGTTGATGAATTAAGTTCTAAAATTACTCAACAAATGAAAAAGATGAATAGAATAATAAATGAAGTAAACTCACTTAATGAAAAAGTTGATAAAATGAAAAATCTGAAAATCAATTTAGAAAATGAATTAAAGAAAAATTTACAAGAAAACTCTAAAGAAAATAAAGAACAGTTAGATTCTGTTAAAAGACAATTAGATGTTCTTAAAATTAAGTTAAATGCACTTAAAACGGCGTTGAAGATGAATCAGGAGAAAATGCAAGTTAATAGAAAAGAAATTAAAGTACATCACACGCTACTTGACGCAATAGATAAAGTGCAAAAGAAAATTAATAAAGTTATCTCGAAGTTGTTGTCCATTCACAAACGTAAATCTTAGCGTAAATATTAAACGGACCAAAGGTCCTCTGGTTACTAACCAATCGGAGCGAAGCTCCTCGAGGCTTTAGCCGAACGTAGATATTTTTCCCAAAAGTCAAATTTAATCCTAAAAAATGCCTATAATTTATAAACACAATCTTAAACATTTTGCATCAAATAATAAAATTGCTCATGAACCATCTCAGAAACCTGTGTACCATTATGATAGTGTAGAAACTGCGGAACACAAAAGTTCCTAGGCACCGCAGGTGCCGTTCAAAAAGAAGGGGCTGGCATCTTTTCTGGTATTGGAAGTATCGTTAACTTAATTAAAAATAATAAAGATTTGATTACATCTGCTGCAAAAGGAGCAGCTGCTATAGGTAGTACAGCTAGTGCAATATCAAATGCTGTTAAGTCTCAAAACGAATTAAAACAACTAGAAGCTATTCGTAAACTTAGGAATGATTCTGAAGAACTAAAAAATTTAAAAAAACTTTCAGAGGAAACAAAAAATAAAATTGCTAACATAGCTGTTGGGGAAACCTTGAGGAGCGGAGCTCCGTCTGATAGTAAACATAAGAAGAAATCAGGCGTAGCCATAAAACGTTCAATTGAACCTACGGTTCGTTCAATTGAAGAAATGAGAGGAAATGGCGTGAGTAGCAACCTTCGGTTTAACCAGCAAAGCTGTAGCGGAGCTGGTCTAGCAAAATTCTAAAACATATTTTATAGTAAAATTTTTTTTAGTAAAATTTTTTTAGTAAAATTTTTTTAGTAAAATTATTTAAGTAAAATTATTTTAGCAGAATTTTTTCTGTGTGTGAGAAAAACAAAAAGTCAAATTATTTTTTATAAAAATGTCTTCGCTTATCGAAAATAAATTTAGATTAGACGATCCTCCGTTCGTCAGTTACAATCAAAAAAAGAATGACTATATAAGAATTGCTATGAATCCCGGATCTTCCAGTAGAGTAAATACTGGAGGTGATTTAATTTTTGAAGTTGATAATCAGCAGAGTTATTTATATCTACCTGATTCATTTTTACACTGTGAATATTCTTTGTATAGTGATGCCAATTTTACAAC
The DNA here is from genome assembly GCA_907163375.1 of Prostheceraeus crozeri. Lineage (NCBI taxonomy): Eukaryota > Metazoa > Platyhelminthes > Polycladida > Euryleptidae > Prostheceraeus > Prostheceraeus crozeri. Next base: position 5,545 of record CAJQUW010016141.1, read on the forward strand.
ACCATTACCAGAAACCGATAATATTGCACTAGAGAATAATTTCTTTCCAAGATTATTTACACAAATGCGTTTAGATGTTGCAACTCAAAATATAGAAACAATAAGTGATTCTCCAGGTGTAATTGATACAATGCTTAGATTTGTAACAATTGGTGAAAATAATAAAAAGTATGAAATCGAAGGTTGGTTTCCTGATACTAATGATGGTATAATTGTTGATGATTTAACTCACGCTGGAACAGATGCAGCAGGAATTGCGAAAGATGTAGAAAATATTGCAAAACATTTAAATAAAACAAATAATGATGCATATAAAGAAAGACGTGAATTTAACAAAAAAAGTAAACAGACAGTAAATTGGTCATTGTCTCCATTATTCGGTTATTTAGATTATGATAAAATATCATATCAATTAAAATTTAAATTAATAATTCATCGTACAGCAAATAATGAATTAATCTTTTTTGGTAAGACTGGAAAAAAAGCATATTTAAAAATTGATAGACTTGAATGGTGGATTAAGCATATTACTCCTAGTTTAGAGATTGAAACAGCTATTGCAAAAAGATTAAATACTAACAAACCAATTCCAGTAAATTTTCTAAAGCGTACTGCTAGTTCAGTAACTTTTTCCGAACAAAGATTTAACTGGCATTTTACTAGAACTGCGAATACTCCAAGATATTTATTACTAACTTTTCAAAGAAATAATTCTCCAAGTTTTGATAAGAACAATAATCTCTTCCATATTAATACAATTCGAAGTTTACAAGTTTCATTAAATCAAACCCGTTATCCAATTGATCCATTAAGATTTGACGATAGCAATAATCAATTTATGGAAGGATATGATTCTTATCGAAATCTTTGTATAGAATTTGGAGTTGAACCACAATTAACTCCTGGAGATTGGAGACATTTATATCCTGTTTTCTGTTTCGATTTAAGTGCACAATCTGAAGATATTATCAAGACTGGCTGTGATGTAACAATTAATATTGAAAAAAAAGATTCCACAACTTCATTGATGGCTTATGGTTTATTGCTTGAAGATACAAAATATTCTATTGAAATTCTTAATGGAAAGATGGTAAGGATCGGTTAGTAACCTTAGGACCTTTGGTCCGATCGGCTAAAGCCAGAGGAGCTTCGCTCCGATAAATTAATTAAAATTTTTTCATAACTAGAATAGATTAAAAATTCTTAACTTAAAATTTTTCATAACTAGAATAGATTAAAATTTTTTGGTAACTTAAAATTTTTTAGTAACTTGAAATTTTTTAATAACTAGAATAGATTAAAATTTTTTGGTAACTTAAAATTTTTTGGTAACTTGAAATTTTTTAATAACTAGAATAGATTAAAATTTTTTGGTAACTTAAAATTTTTTTATTAAAAATGTCGCAAGCGAAAGGTAATAATAATAAAACTGTTGAATTAAAATTACGTAATATTGTTGACAAAAATACCCCTAAAACTATTACGATTAACAAAAAAAAGTATTACATAAGTAAACCAATGATAGAGAATATTCAATTACAAGAAGAAAAGAATGGCGGGATTCTCCCATTAATTCCACTAATAATAGGTGGCATAGCAGCTGCAGGAAGTGTTGCAGGCGGGACAGCTGGTATTGTCCAAGCAGTAAATAAAAATAAATCAGAGAAGGCAGCATTAGAAGAACAAAAACGTCATAATAGAGAGTTAGAGAAAGTTGCTAGGGGAGAAGGGACATAGGAGTTCCAGCTTCGCCCGAAGGAAAAGGAGTAGTAGATAATTTTATTAGTAAATTAAAATTAGTTGATGAAGGAAAACGAGTTCTTAAAAATATTCTCCACAATGTTGATGATTTAATTGAAATTAAAGAAACTAAAGATGGTTCTGGAATATATCTAAGTCCTAGTATGATAAGGTAATGACCTCAGAACCTTTGGTTCTTTTCGGTAAAACAATTATTTTATTTTATCTTTTAAATTTTTTTTATCTTTTAAAATGAATTCTAAAAATTCCGAAAATTTAATTAAATTAAAAATTTCTAATTTAGATTTATTGAATTATCTATTAAACAAAAATAAAAACTCAAATTGTAAAATTTATGAAGGTAACGACGACAAACAAAGTTTGGCTACTACCTACGGTGGTGACATACAAAAAACATTAGAAAACTTTCCTGGATTTATTTGGAGTAAATATTCGAAAGAAAAACATCTTCCTGGTCATTCATATACCGGTCCAGGAACTCGATTAGATATAAGACTAGATGAGAATAATAATCCGAAACCAGGTGAAGAACCGATAAATAGAGTAGATGCCGCAGCTTACAGGCATGATTTAGCTTATCGAAATCATGATCTAAGTTCTCGACATGCAGCTGATAAGAAGATGATTCAAGAATTAGATAGTATTCAAAATCCTACATTTAGAGAAAAAATTGAAAGAATGTTTGTTAAGAAAGCTTAACAAGCTAAAATATTATTCGGCCAGGGTTTAAATGAAACGACAGCTAAGCTGTCTGAGAGCAACGCTCGAACTAATAACTCTGAGAGCAACGCTCGAACCTACGCGTCTGAAATCCACAAGGAATATAGAAGGCCTAAATATTTATTGAAAGTAAAAGTATTTAATAAAGATGATATTTGGAGTGCTGATCTTATTCATATGCCGAATGAAAGGGACTACAAATACGCATTGACCGTTATAGATTTATATACACGATACGCTTGGGTAAAACCTTTAAAAAATAAAAGTGGTCTATCAGTTAAATATGCGTTTGAAGAAATCTTTAAAGAAAGTAATAGAAAGCCAAAAAAATTGTTTGTTGATAAAGGATCGGAATTTTATAACCGAAACGTTCAGCCACTATTTGAAACAGACGAAAGTCATCGCCAAGGCTCAGTTTATTCAACTGAAAACGCTGGGAAGGCCGTAGTGATAGAAAGATTCAATCGGACGTTAAAAAATAAATTATTCAAGAAATTTACTGAGCAAAGAAATCAGAAATGGTTGAAGATATTACCAGGAATTGTGGAAGAGTACAATAATAAAGTTCATTCTGGTATTGAAGAAACCCCAAAGAATGCTTCTGACGACCCTGATTTAGTACGAAAGAAAATATTCGAGAATAATAATTTGAATGAGAGTAATCCGAATTTGCAGAAACTTAAGCCGAAATTTAAAATTGGAGATAGAGTTAGAATATTTAAATATAAGAATAAATTTGAAAAAGGCTTTGTTGGCTATTGGACTAAAGAAATATTTGAAGTTTCTAAAATAAATCAAAGTTATCCGATTACTTATGAAATTAAAGATTTAGATAATGAGGATATCAGAGGTCGTTTTTATCAAAATGAACTACAGAAAACAGAGCTTTAACCTTTAGGTGGCGCTTTAGCTAGCTTCGCTTGAGTTATAGATTGTTTAACTCTAACATAATATCTAGAAATGATACTCCTTTTTGTAATTTGTACAAAACGTATAAACATAATTGTCCACAATAGGTAGTGCCTGGTGTTTGAATTTGAAACGTATTGTATGTTCCCGTTCCAAGTAATTCTTTTACTTCATTTGTAGGGGGCAAACCGTATGAGTCGAACCAATAGTTCTCAGCCTCCTGGCGGTCAAAATAATAGTTCTGCTGATGATTTTTAACGCCTGCTGACCAATGTACACCTTTTTCATTTGACGTATGAAGATTTGTTATGAAATTTACAGTTATTGATGGCCTATTTTTTAGGAATTGTAATTCGTTTCTCATTAGAACATGAAAATTCTTTATTCCTAATCGATTAGCGATTTTCTTTAGGTCGAAATTGGTTGTCGTTTGTGTTCCATATAATTTCAAAAACTCATTTATGTTGCTCATTTTATAATAAAAAAATTTCTTAAGGGACCCCTAGAAGTCAGAGGGGGGGTATTGATTTAAAACTGTTCTCTAATGATGTCTTTCCTTACTACTCAGTCAGAAGGGGGTATTGATTTAAAACATTTTTATAATGATGACTTTCCTTACTACTTGGGGGGGGGTATTGATTTAAAACTGGTCTCTAATGATGTCTTTCTTTACTACTTATTCAATTTTGAAATGATTTAATTTAATCTAAATTTAAACGTTACATTGTTGCATTGTATTAATAGAGTTAGTGTTTCGCACATCTTTTATCAATAGTAATTCATTACTCATCAATATGTGAAAATTCTTTATTCCCAATTGCTTAGCAATCTCATTTAAATCGAAATTTAATGTGGTTTTGTTTGCTGTATATTTTTTGGAAGTCCCTGATGTTTCTCATTTTAAATGGAATAAAATCTATTTCAGAACTTTCTCAAAAGAATTGCCGTGTAGCAGCTGCTAAAATTGTGTCAGCTGATATGAGTGAAGGAAATCACAGACAATAGCTCATGATACGGGTTGTGAAATCTCATTCACACTATGAGAACAAAAGAACAAAATACAATCTAAACACAATGGACATATGAGAGAGAAGAGAAATGAATGAGCATTTCTCTTCATTTTGGTTTCCATAACAATCATTCATGCGACATTGCTTTGAATGGAAAAATACACCAACTGTCGAACCGATGTCAGAAAGTTTGTCGACATGGTTCGATAGTTGGTGTATTTTTCCATTAGCGTTCAAGGTCATTCTATTAAAAGCATATGGGAATTATTCTCATTGAAGACAAGCAATTGTTTTAAAGAATGCATGTCATTGTGAATACAATATTCCTGTAACAGACAGGAACGAGAGAGAGAGAGAGAGAGAAAGAAAGAAAGAAGTCACGCTGCTCCGTAAAAGTTTAATTGAGATAACGAAGGATATATTCTTGCGGTTTCTTCCATTTCTGAAGTTCCTTCCACTTTTGTTTCATCCACTTTTGTTTCTTCCATTTTTAAAGAAATATTATTAGTCACATGATATATTTTAAAAACCTGAAAGATGGATAAAATTCATGAATTTGAAATTCTCAACTTTTATGATTTTCGGTGTCCTGGAACGGTCATGATTTTGGGGGTGAAAATTGTAATTCTCAAATTTGAGATTCTTAACTTTTATGATTTTCGGTGTCCTGGAACGGTCATGATTTTAGCGGGGGTGAAAATTGTAATTCTCAAATTTTGAGATTCTTAACTTTTATGATTTTTTCGGTGTCCTGGAACGGTCATGATTTAAGCGGTGAAAATTGTAATTCTCAAATTTGAGATTTTGAAAAATTTGAAAATTGGGTATTTTTAAAAACGCCCAAATTTGTGAATTTAGGTCTTCATAACCTGAAAAAGGGTTCAAATTCGTGAATTTATGTCGTTTTTAAAGATACTATTTTTTTGAATTTTAGGTGTCCTGGAACGGTCTAAATTCATGAATTTAGGTCTTAAAAACCTGAAAAAGGGTCTAAATTCATGAATTTATGTCGTTTTTAAAGATACTATTTTTTTGAATTTTGTGGTGGCCTGGAACGGTCTTTTGCCCATTACTATTCTCAGTGACTAACAGTGCTCTTAGGAGAGCCATGCTGTCAGTACGTGTATTTGGAAGTTGAGATGTCATTCGTCTACCAGATTGCTTGAAATACATCGGCTTGGCTTAGAGAAGAAGGTGCGAGCCCGGTTCCACCGCTAACTTCGATCCGATTCTTGGGTTTGGCAAGAGCGGCAGATGAATCTGCGGGTTGATATCTTATAATTAATAGTTGACGTTCTCTTTGAATATTCATTAGATTACGATAAAACTTTGTTGCTAATCAATTTAGAAGTTTCCACATTTGTAGGGGGTGGGGCTTGCATTAATCAGTTCAATAAGTAATGTTTATGAAATGGGTGTTCAACAATTATGAATATCGAAGAGTTAGGACTTACCTTGAGTTCATAGGTTCTCCTACGCTTTTTACTGCCCTTTTTAGGTAGAATATTTCCATCACCATCCTTCTCAACTTCTTCATTTTGTACGATGACGACTGGTGGTTTTGGAAATAAGTCAGTGCCCAATTCATTGATCTCGTATAAGCGCTTACATGCCTCTAATGCCACAAACTGACGCGCCAATCGAATATTTTTGACATACCGTCCAACTATTCTCTGACGAATTGGACAAGGCATTGGAAGGTAGAGATTACCTCTTTTCAAATCCTCCTTTGTCTTGTGTTTAACAACGAATATGTGGATCCTTGGATTAGTTGGACAATCGTGCCTGAGTGACCCGATATATCTAGAAAGTGACGTTTTATGGTTATGCAAACATGCTTTTCAAGGCTAGCTAAAGGGCTACAGCGGACCGAACATTTGAGAAAATGGAAATGATTTAATATTAACCGAACACAGCTTCCTTGTAGGAATAGTTCTTTCCTTATCTGTATAATTTGCATTCTGCATACATGTTGCATCATCATATCAAAATAAATTACTAACAAAATACAAGTTCTAAATTCACGATAACTTCAGAGAAAGATGGATTTGTCTATTAAATTATTACATAACTACACAGATGAGAAAAACAAGCACATAAATTGTCTACTAAAACTGATCAGCTAGGCTAAAGAAACACCAGCTCTGCATTTTCATTTTGACGTAGTCAAAATTCGTGGGTTATCTTTGGAATTAAAAATAAGCCTAACTTCTTATATCCTAAGCACATTCCATTTGACTTTATAGTCGAAGGATCCCACGAAAAATCGGTGTTTATCTTATCGTCGAAATTTATGCACACAAGATCTTTCGGACTAACACACGCGACCATCATCAGGAATCGTAGTGGAATTCTTAGGGATGGTCGCATGAAAGATATTGAATATTGAATGTGTCATCATCAATCTATGTCTGGTTTGAACTGATTGGCGTTGACGCATCCCTTTCAGAAGATTCTGTTGTGGAAAAGCAATCGCACAGTATTAACCGACTGTTTTGCTTGCACCGGTTCTCGAATTTCGATTTTCGCGAATTTCGATGAAATTGATATTTTGCTATACAATTTCAATGATAATTAATTCATTTTATCTGTAATATTAGTCAAAACAAATTTAGAAAAAGGCATTTTTTAGTGTAATTAATGTAATTAGGAGAATATTATTCAATTCTATTTATCAATTCAATTCAAACTTTAAATTTCTCTGACGATCGTGACGATGAAGGTTCTTGAAAATCATGACTATAAAACAACTAAATAATTACGATATGATCACAAAATAACCGATGCGTTTCCTGATGTTGAGAAAAATGAGAAAAACGCAACAAAAATCAGATAATCCAAGTTCATGATAGACCTTTCTAGGTCATTTAAATCTCAATTAACGCGCCGCTAGAATTTCGGAAACTCATAGTAAATACTGCGTGTGTACTTTGGTGTTAGTCCTTTTATTACGAATTAGGCTATTTAGCATTCCAGCGGCCAACGATCCGTCCGGACGATTTTTTCGGCATCCGATAGCCGGTAGCATTACTTCATCGCAAAGAGACTGCTTGAAGCCGAGTAATGTCGAGATGTTGACCTTCTTGCAAAGTAATAAATTGTAGATAATTGCGACATTGCATCGAATCTCTCTACATTTACTGTGATTTTAAAAAGAATCAATTAAAAAACCCGACCGGCATAAAAGTTCGCCACTGACTAAGCAATTTAGTGACTGTATTTTTTTGCCACTTTCTGTGACGTATAATTTATGATTCCAGCTTTAAAGAATTCCATCAGAGACTTCAATTCAATGTAACTATCATAAAGACATACGGGCTTAGAAAATTTTTAGAAAATATGAAATTCTATTATGAAAGATATAGACCCTTCCTTCAAGATCTTAAATTTTAGTTAACAATAACACGACAATCTAGAGTGCGAAGCAAATTATAGCGAATCTTTTAGAAATTTTCAGCAGGTGTGGCGAGCGCACAGCCCTAATTTGAACCTAACCCAGTGAGCAACAATGGACCTACGAAATACTGCGTTACCATATAAGATATTCCTCTGCTGCAGTCGGGTTCGACCTAGTTCTTCTTTTCATGTCCTTTTCCACGATATGTGCAGACTTTCCTTCGACTTTACTAATTTCAATACCATGAGGGTTTTAAACTACACGGTGAAGTTCAGATCCTTAACTGCTATAATGAAGAAGGTTAATTCACACGAAAATTCCTCAAGCTTTTTGTTGAAAATTATTTAAGCTTATCATATAAAGGACTTTGCAGCACACCGCCAGTACTATAAAGTCACTAACATTTTCAACTCAAGTATTTTTCTGCAAAAAGCTTAGAGATGCTTTTATTAAACTCTTTCCTTTGACTGTAAAATGATCTCCCGACGCATTGTTGATTATATGCAATAATGGCAGCTTATGATTGAGGAAAAAACATGGTGCCATAGGCGCGGAAAGACTCAAGCCATCAGTATTTCTATTTAGATCGACAGCCAGTGTATTCCTATTTAACACAAAGGCTAGGGGTCGAAATACAACTAGACGAGTAGTCGACTAGTCGAAACCATTGTGACACCATTGTGCATCGACCTATAAAAGGCGCTGGACGCCGATGCCATTTAATCTTTTAACGTAATTAACTGTTTCTTTGGCCAATAAATATTTATCGAGAGAATTCATAACTTTTGTTCCCATTTCGGACAAATTTGAAACTAGACGAGTGATCAAGTCAACGTCAATCAACTTCAAAAAAACTAGAAGAATTATTAAATGAACGAATCAATCAAGCGATCAACGAAGAGCAAATGAAGAAATATTGAATTCCACTCAATATAGATTTTGATGTGAAACATGGATAACAAATAGATTCAATAGTAAGAAGTGGGTGATCTTAACGTTGTAGTGTGCAGCGATAGATCAATGATATCTCTGTCATAATGTAATGTCATATATTACATGCAGTTTAGGAATGCTTGTGCAGTTCTATTAGTTTAGTAGTAATCATTGTGATTCCTTTTTTACCTCCATTTTTCTTGCACATTTTCAATATTACTCATCGATTTAGTGGCATTTTATACACACCAATCCTTTCAAATTATTTAGATAGAGCGTCTCTTATCGAGTTTCAATGATTTCACGCTGTTTTAGGGCCACACCTTTTCAGGATTCTGCTATTAGAGTAGACTACTCTGCTACGAACGGCTAAGTCCGAGGCGCTTCCATGAAGATCCTTATGCTTATAATTAAGTCTAGAATGCACACTTTCCTTTTAAGTTGTAGCATCATCTCATTAAATACAGATAAAGGGGAAGAAATTAATCAAATATACGCATTCCACTTGATCAATAAAGGACAAGGTATTACTTCAGAAATTATCCACTTAGAAATTATCAATGGCTTTGGAGTAATGTAAAAATATACATTTGAACAGCCACTTCAAATGAAATTATAGTAAAATTTAACACGCTGCTACAATGACATCTCAACGTAATGCAGCTAAACCTGCATATTGTATAAATAATTCTCATTTCGATGGTTCTAAGCACTTACCTATTTAAGAGACTCATGGCTGAATTGAGGGTCACTCTTGGGCCTCGGAGACCGTGAGGACGAAAGTCATGTTCTGATGAATTGTTATTTAACTCAAAGTTTTCGTATAAATCTTTATCCACAGCTCGACTAAGTAGAATATGGTCAAGTTCGTTTGTAATGCTGAAATAGAGATAAGCACGATGAAGTTTAAGACGCAGAAAGAGAAAAACTGTAAAGAAGTAATGGCGATGATTGAACGCATTATGCCGTCTAATGTTGTTATGCAGCCACATGTTCACGTCGATGTCGCATACTTGTACCTACTGTTATAGTACTTGTAAGTAACAGCTAAAGTTTAGCAAAAACGGTAGAATGAGAATAGAAATCATAATACCGAAAACTGTGCATCACGAACCTGCTAAATTGATTTAGTTTAGTCTTCAGTCGACCTTCACACTTTGATGGACCAAAGACATAAAACACAGACTCTCCCATTCGTGCTCTCCCTTTTGATTGAACATAGGAGCGATAATCTTCAGGTTCGGTGAACTTTATGACAAGATTACAAGCCCGTACATCCATTCCTTCTTCTACCACTTTCGTAGCTATTAGCACATTGCTGTCACCGCGACGGAATTTCTCAAGAACTTTCGTTTGATGATCTATATCCATTCGTATCTGAAAGGACGTGCCAGCAATTGAATACCCTCTAGAGCTCGAAGTTACTCGAAAGAAAAATTTCAAAAAAATAGCAGTAAGAAGAATGAAATGAAGACCACAGAGTGTGAACTTCAGTGTTGACAGACCAAAATTTCATTTTTTTTGAGCAGCCAGAAAAAAATTGAGCAACACAAAAACTACACATCTTTTCCTACATCATTGATATTATCCCTCTTTCTGCTTCAAAATTTATATCAATTTTAAAGACACTATTTTCTAGGCCATGTTTGTATTACTTTCATCGCCTTTTGTTTTCCAGTACGAATTTAAAAACAGCCGATGCTGTTGATCTTGAAATTGTATTCCCAAATTTTCGTCTATACACAGACCGCGTCAGAGGAAGAATGGAGTTCATAGTGCCAAGGAACCATAGTTATCGGCGCTTTGCTTGAACAGTCAAGCGCAGCGCAGATAACTAGGGTCGCCTGGTAGTGCCTATAATTTTCAAATTACCAATGACAATCTATGCTAATCATATTATGATTAGGAAGCAGAAGCAGAAATAGACTTCGCAGAGTAGAAGTAGAAATAGATGAAGTAACTGCTCATATAAATGACATATCAAAGGAAAATCAATTATATGAACAAGAACTGCTGATACTGTTCTCTCTTCTCTGGTGTTAATTTTTGGTTGGAATTTTCGTGTCATCAAAGTTTCTATATCTAATGTTGTTTTGATTTTGTTCGTATGTTATAATATTGGTTTTGATCTTGTTCACATTACACTGTTTTACATGCTTGCATACTGAAGAAGCCGCGTGTGTCATGTGTTCTTTTACCCGTACATGCAAGGGCCGTACTGCACTTCCTATGTAGTAGTCCCGGCAAATGGGACAAGTTAATTTGTAAATTATATTCTTTTTCAGACAGATATTGTTGTTTTTGATTGGACAATCACGTAATTCACATTGTTGGTTCAGAGTCTTGCTGTGTTTTTAAAGCATTTCTCGGTGTTTTTGATTTTTGAGCTAGTCCGACATCTAAATCTTCTTTTTGAAATCTTATTTTGATGTTTTGGTTCACTTTATCAGAAATGAATGGTATTTTAAATAGCATCGTTCTCTCATCTTTGCTAATGCTTTGTCTACATTGTCGTCTTTCATTTTTCTTTGATAATGAAATGAATTCATCAGGATAGTCGTTCAGCTTAAGCATGTTATCGAGATAATGTTAAGAAGAGCTTGAGCAGCGCTCATTGATGCGTTTTCTCTCGTTTCTTACAGTGGCCAATGTAGTCGAAGATGGAATATTTGAGTTAAAGCTGACGAAAAGATTCTTTTTGGCTGTTTTTTTTATAGAAATCAAATGCTACAGAATCTTCTTTCGTAGCGACACTAAAATCTAACAAACTGAGTTCTTCATTCTTTGAAAATTACAAAGCTTTTAGTTCATTTAACTCGTATTTTAATCAAATGTTAATCAAATTTTTATTGCGCAATTGCGCAGGCACCGTAGAAATTGCACAGATGCGCAAAATTACGCAGGACTGGCAACACTGATGAACTTATGAAAAAATTCTCGTCCATGTGGTATAGATTGGAGACTAGGAGCCGAAATCTTGGATCAATAATGAAAGTCAAGGATTTCAGCGTTTTGTGAGATGTATTGATTGCCGGGATGCATTCACAGTTACATACGAGTATGTCGTGATTGTCTGCACAGCATGCCAGTATGCCTCCACCAGGGCTTCCTCGATCCTTTCGAATTTGCTGATAATTAGGAATGTTGAGTCAGGATGTGTCAGTAGAATCGTCAAGCCACGTTTCACAAATAACTGCTATTCCAGGTTTGATGGTACGAAGTCGCACGGAAAATTCGTAGAATTTGTTCCTTATTGAGCGGGCGTTGGTGAGAACTATAGAAGGGTGACGGATCACTCGTGTTCTGCATTTCTTTTTTGCACGTTGTTTGATATTGATCAACACTTTTTGTGAAACATTATATTGTTGCATTTTCAAATGTTGCGGACAAATGTTGTTGGACTCCATATTGCGGACACCTCTAAAATGCGGACACTAAGGCGCAGTCCCGACGGTGTCCGTAATATGGAGGTTCTACTGTACATGCATGTCTGCTACTCGCATCTCTGATACTATCAATGTTAATCATCGGTTAAATAATAAGTAAGTTCACTATCTGCAATATTAATTTTCGTACTTATGATATCATAATATTCTATTCATTTGGTTTTGGCAATACGCTGTGCTACAAATCCTTCATGGTATTTCATTTACGGTACGTACATTGGATACATTTCCACACAGCTGAAATCAGCCAACATAATCAGCGCTCCTCTCTCACTCACTCACTCATTCCTTTTTGAGTCCTTTGCTTCCAGAAGATGCAGCGTTAGACGTTTGCTGCTTGAGTATGGACTTCTATTTTGGTCGATGACATCTTTCACCACTTGCTTCCAGGTCTTCTTTGTCTTCCTGCTCCTCTTTTATCATCTACTTCCATCCATTTGACTTTTCTGATCCACTCTGTCTCACCCCTTCGTGCCACGTGGCCAAACCAACGTAGCTTTTGCCTTCTCGCGACGTCTTTGATGCTCTCAAGACCCATTGCTTTCTTAATTGTCATTCGATTTCCTGTCCGATAGTCCGACACCACACATCCACCTTAGCATTCGTATCTCTACACGCTCAAGCATCTTCTCATGAGATGAAAGCAGCGGTCATGACTCACAACCATAAAGCATAGCTTGTCGCACACAGGCTCCATAAACACGACCCTTGGTTCTTAAAGATGGCCCTTAGGACGTCAAGAAGGATTGCAGCTCATGGAATTTACACCATCCACATCTTATTCTTGACACTACTGCCGACTCAACACTTCCAGAGCTATTAATCAATAAAGGAAAACTCGGCATGTGATTAGCAGCTCAGCGCTTCGTCCGTTCTTATTGAGAGTATTACACGGAACTGAATGACATTTGCACAAGCATTAGACACAGGTTCGATGGCTGTTGACAACTGTTCTACGAAGTGACAAGACGGACAATGACACCATTCACTATTCATCGCTGAAGATGTAGCTATAAGGTGGTTCAATCCCAGTTTGTGCATTCAAAAAGAACGTATATGTTGTTCCACGATTCTGTAGTATTTTTTTCGCTGTATTTCTTTTTGCTTTAGTTTGTATTTATTTTTCTAATTTCTATTTATATATTTATTTACTTTATTTAATTATTTATTCTACCTTTCATTTCTATAATTGTTTTTACTTTGACTATTTTGCTTATCATTTAATTTGTAAAGTCAGCGATTGTTTAAGTCTTTTATTGTATTTACTAGTATATTATGTAAACTGAACATATCATGACTTTTGTTTACAGTAGACTAACTTATACTTTTGGTTTATCTTTTATGTGCAATCTTAGTGAAGGTCTAACTTTGCTTTTTCTGTCTTTGTCTTAACTAGAGCATTTACTTGTAAACTTAACATATCATGATTTTTCTGTGTACAGTAGGCTACATGTAGCAAGTTGTCAGTTGCATTCTTATTGGTTGTCTCATCCGTGTTATTGTCAGTCTTGTCACGTCGTAGAGCAGTTGTCAACAGCCATCGAACCTGTGTCTAATGCTTGTGCAAATGTCATTCAGTTCCGTGTAATGCTCTCAATAAGAGCGGACGAAGCGCCGAGCTGCTAATTACATGCCAAGTTTTCCTTTATTGATTAATTGCATCTATCAGTGGACACCTACAAAAAGACTTCCAGAGCTATCGAGAACGTCCCCAAGATAGGAGAAGCTGTTCACACACTCAAGGCGAGCTCTTTCCATGTCGACACACTACGCAGTCGATTCAGCATCCATGTTTGGCCCTAATACGCATGCTCGGCAAACGAAGTTGGTAGCCCCCTTCACTTTGCTGCATCTCGCATGCACCCACTTCGCACAGGAAGTACACCGAATTCCGCTTCCAGCACCACATACCCCACATGGCCATTTCGCTGTTTGGAATTTTCTTTCTATCCTATCACTTGCTCCACTTACCAGCACTTTGCCCTTTCCTGTGTTCATCTTCAGACCTTTCGCCGACAACTCGTTTCACAGGCGGTAATCTTTTCTTGAAGCTCACTCTCAGTAGCAACCATGACAGAAGGTCATCAGCATACAACAGTTCGCAGGGCAAGCATTTTCTTTCAGAGCTGGAAAAAGTTTTGATGACGATAGTAAGGAGTAAGGGACTCAGCACAGCGCCCTGGTGCACACCAACATTGACCGGGAAGTTGTCACAATCTCAGACAGATGTTCTTACAACCGTAGACGCACCATAGTAGAGTGACATGACAGCTCTGACAAGCCATTCTTCCACACAACTCTTTCTAAGCTGTCATCGCAGAACTTCCCCTTCTAAGCCACACAACTCTCCTCTTATTGCGCAACAATATTAATGAATTGTCTTTACTCAGTTTTTACAGACAGATGGATTGGACGGCATGAGAGCTTGGAATGGTTACTTCTATCACCTGATTTCACGACAATGGACTTCTGCATCTAGGGATTCTGCAGTCAAAGATTCTGTGTATGCCAGAAACACTCAGGGCAAAGCTGATCTTCAGACTTCCATTCGTGTAGCAATCTCTTAAATTCATGATAACGATGGCTTGCGTCAGAAAATAAATTTATACATGCGTAAGTGTTGTCTCTCGTTATAATGGATGCACTGAGGCAGTTGGACTCGCAGCAGTTCATAGTTGCCACTCGAGAAAATCATAAAAAGAGCGCAGGCTGAGCAAAACAGCGCAGCCACTCTAGACAATCGGTTAAGATAAAAAATGTCGAAATCTGTCGAAGTAAAGTTTACTTATGTATGTATACAGCTATGTGTATATACCTGCACGTTACATTATGCAACCAACCTTGCAAACCTTACCTTTATAACCTTACCTGCACTAACTTGCTTCCAAAAAAATACTCACCAAACATATGAACTTAATTTCAGGCACCTTATGCATGTTAAAACTCAGAAAATTGTTAAAGAACAACGCATCTACTGGATGAAAAAAAAACAATCTGAATAGCCAATTAAAAAACAATAACTTCAAATCTAATTTAAAAAACAGCGTTCTTTGGGTAGAATTGTGTCATTAAAACGTCCATGATATCAAGAAGATTTGTGTCAAACTGTCTATGGATCATGCTACTCATTCGTTTGAGTATGCCTTCTCGGATGCTGACAGGTTGACCAAGATTGTCTAGGTAACTTCAATTTGGGCTTATCCACTTCCGCTGCAGTTTTATCCACACGTTTGGCCGCTTCCATTAACGGAATTCGGTTGCTGGATCCAAAAATATCATCGCACACAGAAATCGATTGCCTGGTGGAAGATAGTGGAGAAGTCTTTCCGTCAACTTTGCAGTAAAATCGACCTGTCTGCTATACACTGAGATTTTAAAGATACCTCCGAGCTTGTCTCCAATGAAAATAGTCCAGTAGCCATCACGAGCTTCTGCAGGGAACGAGGCCGAAAATGAGACTTTCACAAAATGATGTGGTTACCACGAGTCCGTGCGTCTGCCGAGTTCTGCCTGGTTTCTCTTCTTGTCGGACAGGATCAAAGGAAAACACATATTGCAGTTTTTGGTCAAAATGAAATGTGCTGTATTTTTTTCTGATGAAACGAAAAGTACTAAGCCCAGAGTCATAATTCATGACATGGAATGTCTTCAGGTCATTTTCTATCATGCTCATGCACCACTGTCTATGAGGCTTAACATATTCAGATTTGGCAAGCCTCCTAATGTCGGCAAACACAAGCATTTTGAACAATCTAATCCACATCACACCACTTTCTCGCATACATCGTCGATCAGAAACATGATAACAACGCATGCACATCATAGGAAATGACTTGAAGACATTCTATGTCAAACTTAATAGCTCTAGACTTAGAATTATTCGCTTGATAAGCGAAAACATAGAAAATTTCATTTACACCCAACTGCAATCTGCCTCGCATTGGATTGATGCATCTGCATGTTTTTCTTTCATCGTGTCTAATAAGAAGAGGAAACAGGTAGAACTCGGCAGAGGCGCAGATTCGTAATAGCCACATCTTTCTGTGGAAGTCTCGGTTTCGGCCTCGGTCCCTGCAGAAACTCGCTCTGATCGCCGGACTAAAAGCTGATCCTCGGATAGTTGATTATCTCTTACACAATCCTGGGAATTCAGCTTGATCTTGGGATTCCGTGATGACCTCTGGGTTCAGAAAACCGCAGCTGTACAATGAAATCAAATTCATGAGAAGAGTGTGGATGAGCGTAATTTCACAATAGAGATGCTTCTCAAAATTATAAATTGGCTCTTATAATCTAATGCTGAAATAACTCCTTGATAGCAGCTCGGGGACTCTTTGAATGCTTCAAAAAATGCATCCAATGCAGACTAATGTTCATTGATTTGTTTATCGAAAATATTTGGAGGGAAATTCGCCAGGAAGAAGCATCAAGGAATCGTCATTATGCTTTTCAGTTTGTAATAATACAAATCAAATTATAGTTATCAAATTAGAATTTTCAATTTGTCATATTGTTACACTCTGTCAAGAATTCCAAGAATTAAAACCATCCATTCTCACGTAGCCTACATATGGCGAATTCAGTAGTAACAATAATACTGATCTGTTTACAAATAAAATTTAGGTCATTTTGCTACAAAATAATCTCACATGCCACTTAAATCAACAATACTGTAGAAATAGATTTGGAAACTTAGAAAATTAGTGAACGTACCCCGCAATCAAATGAAGAAATGAAGAACTCATGTACAATAATACATGTCAGAGATATCACTTATCATTTTTTAGCTCGGGCATCAAATTAGCGCAGTATCACTCAAAAAGAGCGCAATAGCACAGAAAACATCGAAATAGCACAGTGCGCTAAAATAGCGTAGCAGTGGCAACTATGGAGCAGTTTCAGCATTTGAGATGGAATGTTAGATTTTGGATATACATACGTGTTTATGAATAAGGAGAAGAAATCGCTCTGGAAAGAATGCTCTTTTTGATAACAAATTTCGATGGGTTAATCAAACATATATATAATATGGGAGACGTGACAGATATCCTGACACCCACTGTCGACATCTAGTTAACAGTCTTAAACCCTCGCCCATCTAGGGTACTTTCCCGAACGTGCCCCCCCCCCGTTGGAAAAATTGGCGTTTTCCAAACCGCACATCAATCGAAAGGGCATTGAAGGGGGTATCAGAGAACGGTAATTTTATTTTGAAGGTCATATGCCAAAAAACGCCAATTTTTAACAAATTTCAGTAAGATCGCAATTTGAAAAAGAATATGACAACAAAAACTAATAAACCATACACTTTAATCGAAAGATCTGGTCGAGGTGGTTCATAAAGTGATGATTACTAATCGTTCTGAGATTGCACCATTGTAATTGGATGAGGTCAAAGGTCAAATAATTCAAACTTTCAGTTCAACTCAAAAAGCGCTAAAATTCATTTTCTGAAATGCGCCTAGCTGTCTCACAGGCCTACAAATGTAAATAATTGTTTCTCATTATTTCGTCTGTTTCACTGAGGCCAAAAGCAACAGATTCTGAAAATTTTCAATAGTTGCTGATTAGATGCAGAACTAAATAGTGCAAAAATAATAGAAAAATCATATTTGACATTTGAATTTAAAATTTCAAACATGCATGCATAATGAAAAGATAATTTCAAATTCAAAACTTTGCATTTGTAAATATCTTTATATCAACTTATTTCATTGAGAATTGATACCGCACTATACAAGAAGTGAATATACCGGAATCAGCCAAACTGTTCCAAACATTCAAATTTCAAAATGGATCTCACACCAAAAGTATAGTGCCAAATTTATATTCCTTAATTCAAAAGTTGCGTAATACGTAGAAATTAAGTTATTAGAAAATCCTACGATGAAACGAAGTTTAGGGTGGTTGAGGTGGCATTGGTCCAATTAGGAGCCTAGAATGAGTTAATTGTCCAACTTGTGCCCCTCCTATGATAGGAAATGAACCCGATGTCACTTCAACACTTGTAAATCAGACTTCAAATGAGGAACTATTATTATTTCATCATAGTTGTTATCTTTTATTGAAACTTCCAGCCACTGACATCTTTTATGTGCGCTTAGTCCATTATATGAATATTTGTAATGAGACACTGACAAAAACGATATGATCAGACGGGGTAAATTTCGTGAGTTTTTCAAAAACTTTGATCTGGTGGCTACACACTTGCTCCGTTTTGACTGCAATCTTGCTATTTTGTATTGTACTTGTATTGAATATTTTTATGCAAATTTGAAAAAACTATTCGCGAAATTCAACCCTGAAAATGAGGTAAATTTCGTGAACTTCATATTTGTAACCCACCTTTTGAACGATAACAAAAAATATCTATAAGTGCATGAACATGTCTTATAATATAACAGATGTTCTAGTTCGACCTAAAATCGGAATTGTAGGTATAAGGCGACTTACAAAAAATTACACAAATGTTGATCTATTAAAGAAAGGAAGCGTCCATTCTTCACTTTGAACGTCTTTTACACCAGGCGATTTGAAAAAACGTTTGGGTATCTTCGCAGTTGGGTACATTCCACCTTCCTTGTGACATGGGCTCATACGAAATTGGGACGGCGATAATATCGGATAACGGGAAAATACCGGTATCCCTTGGGAGGTGTTGTGGCTCCTTCTCCAAAACTTTTGCGGAACCAATGTGCGGCTTTAAGCAATCCATTTCAATACGTGATACCGAATCGTTCATAAGAAAGCGTCGGTTTGCCCTCGCTATGAAAAGCATCGACTTCTTTCTGGTTGAGTATACTACTGCGTACCACTTACCAACAATAGACGATTCGTCATTAGGCGGTGAAAGCGATTTCCAAAACTTTGCAAAATACTGATCACTATCTTTAGACTTTTTAAGGTAATTTATTGTCGCTTCCTGGTTCGTTGTTGCAGACTCATTATTACATTCCGGTTGTTTTGACTTTTTAGGACCTTTATCTGAAAGATTTCGCGTTGCTTACACGAAGGTAGGATGAGTTATCACTTTGCATGTGGTTCTGGAATCTTACGACGCTTTATGGATTCTTTCATTTCAGGCGGCTTGATTCGGTTGAGAATTGTTTCTTCAAAGCTACGGTCACTTGTCGGATGTGAAGAGATGTCGACCAGAGTCCAGACTGGCAACCACCTCTTCCCGTCAGGTGGCGAAAATGGTATCGGCCCCAACTGTTGAAAAATTTCAGACGGAGAAATCGTATGTTGTGAAGGAGATAGAAACTTGCGCGTGGGTACCAATGAACTGGATGAACACGGAATAGTTACATCGCCATCATTTTGTAAATTAGGGTTTTCCGTTACAGTGGGATGTCGTCGCTGTGTACTGGTACTTGCCATGACTGGATTTTCCAGCAGCGATCCAATGATTCTACTGCTTCAGTAACCGTGGATTCAGACGGTCTTCAGGATATTTTGATCGATCGAGAGGACAGATTCCAGCAGCTTTGAAACCTGCCTTGACGTTGTCCGATGATACGCCTTCGTGCCACACTTCACTGATCTTATTGACGAACACGTTTACTGATTGTCTTACTATAGTCCGGCAGCCAGAACGAGTTTCTGCAGGGAACAAGGCCGAAAGTGAGACTTTCACAGAATGATGTACATCCTATGACTACTTCGAATCGGCACGTCTGCCGAGTTCTAGTGAGTTCCTCTTCTTGTCAGACAAGATCAAAGAAAAACACATGTAAATCCAATGGAACGCAGATTGCAGTTTTTGGCAAAAATGAAATTTTGTATGTTTTCTCTAATTAAACGAAAAGTACTAAGCCCGGAGTCATAATTTTTGACATGGACAGTCATGTCATTTCCTTTCGTTTTCATGCACCCCTGTCTATAAAACCAAACACATTAAAATTTTGCGAGTCTCTTTATGTCGGCAAATACAAACATTTTGAGCAACTTTATCCACATTCAACCACATTCTCACATACATTGCCGATCAGAAGCATGATAATAGCACATGCACATCATAGGAAATGATCTGAAGACATTCCATTTCAAAAATTATGACTCTGGGCTTAGTATCATTCAGAAAAACATAGAAAATTTCATTTTTGCCAAAAACTGCAATCTGCGTCCCATTGGATTAACATGTGTTTTTCTTTGATCCTGTCTGACAAGAAGAGGAACTAACTAGAACACGGCAGACGCAGCGATTCGTAGAAGGCAAAGGGTGTACATCATTCTGTGGAAGTCTCACTTTCGGCCTCGTTCCCTGCAGAAACTCGTTCTGGCTGCAGGACTACTAGCACCCCATTCGCTATTCCAAGCAACCAGAACAGATGACCACTTTGTAAGAGCAGAGAAGCAAGCTACATCGAGCAGTTGTAGCTTGTTTGTGGCGTGAGGTGTTAATTTCAGAATCACAATCTGTTCTTCAATCGCAGGTTCGATCACAGACAAAGAAGTGTGCGTTAAGTGACCGTCGAATATGAGGAGGAGTGGGTGTTTCTTAATACGTTTCATCCATCCTTTCTCAGAGATTCCGTAGTACGTCTAAGGCGATGCCTTGTCCCTGTTCCAAATTGATTGAAATTTTTCCCTGTGAATATCACCATAAGATCAAGAACATCTGCCGCACTACACACAGCGAGTCGTAATATTTTTTCCTACACCACAAGTAATCTTGTACGTTGATGCACCTTTGCCGCTGACGACACGACATCTCTGAGGGTCAGATGGGACCCCGGATTCGTCGCAGTTCCATATTTGATCAGGCTCAAATTGGTGTTCTTGCATGAGCTCTTCCAAAAAATCACAAAAGTCATAAATTACCAACGGATTTGAAGTTGCACTCTTCCGGACAGCACTCATAATTTCTGGTTTCTTGAGAGAAAGTTCGTTCGTTTCATAAACAACTTTAACCAGTTCCAGATTTAACTCTGGGATTCCTGTGTTACTAAAAATAACATGCACTTCATAAACTACAAGGAAATCCCATGCTAATATAAATAGCTTACAAAGCAAATATATGGGAATCAATCCCAAGGGCAGGCTCAATGATGAAAATTAACGTTTTTTGTACCAGTGACCCAAAAGATGAAAGATTACGTAATATATAGCATATTTCCGGAAATGAAGTCAAAAAAACACTTTAGATTCAGATAAGCTGATTTTCTTTGATATGCTAAAGGTTCGTATAATTTACCCCGTGTAATCGAAATGCTACGGGGTAAATTTCGCGTAGTCCGTTCCGTAATATGAAGACTGTGTGGACTTAATTTCGAATCTTATGTGCCTAGGTAATCGTATATGTATACCTGAGAGCATTAAGTAGCATCCATTAAGTCAAAGCTTACTGAGACTGAGAGAAGTTTCGAAAGTGTCCGATAAAGTCAATATTTAGAAAATTTTCTTCTATGTGTTCACGCTTTAATGTCCAAAATAACATATTAACACATTGGCGGTGAATTATTTGGATATCTGAGGACTCCATACATCTGTCTTGACGAATAATACGTTTTAGATCTGGCAGTTGCCACTACATCTGAAACAAATTACTTCGCGAAATTTACCCCTGCTGACTATACACTGTATGTCACAACACAATTTTCCAGTGTAATAATTGCAGCAATTGTACGAGTAAATAGCGAAAATGTGATTCTTTTCTTGCATTTCCCTTGAAATTATCACAGAAATATTACTTTCTGCTGCCATTTATCTTGACTATCAAAATCAAGTTTTGAGTCGTCGGAAATTGTAGGAAAGTGCCACTAAGCATTTTTCTACTCAATATACACCATCTACTTCAAGGATAAATCGCACATATGGTGTGCTACCAAATAATAAATAAATCAAAATTTATCGAGAAGCTATGCGCCGCCCTTAAGAATCCGCACAAAAGTTGTAATGAATCACATAACCCGGGGTTCTTTTGGTGAAAAAACAGTTTGTAATATACAGTGTACAACTGCACATGAATATTGTTTCATTTATTTCATGCTAAGATTTCTTCGACTGCACATAAATTATGAGCGCATTACTCTCACTCGGCCTGAGTAAAACAATTTTGATAATTTGAAAAATAGGATTAAATTCAAGAAAACTATTATTTCATGAGAAGGGCTCTTAAATGGCAAGGTTTCTCTTCACTCTTCTCTACATTTTAATGACTCAAATCTATTCTAATTAGAGTTTGACCAGAGTGAGTGAGTAAAAGATTCTCTTGTTCTATTCTGCATAAAGAAACAAGTACAAACCTTCTTATGCTGCAAGTTTCCAGCTCCGTGTCCTGTAACAAAGTCGACAAGTAATTTGCCTTCGCAATCCACCTTAATTGCATGACATTCATTCAAAAGTTTTGCAAGAGCAAATGCCGTTTGCCGTTCTTTAACAAACACAACGCCAACTCGGGATTTCTGTTCGGTGCTATTTCTATACAGATTCTTCAGAAGATTTACCAACGTCAGAGCACGTTTGCTCATCCACTTGAACGTTACAGGACTTTCGTCAACACCTTTATACTTCAGAGTTTCGATGAAATGGTTAATACTTGCAATTCCGCGATTTATAGCCGTAAGCTCTTCATCCTGTAATTGTATACGTGATGCACATGATTCAAGATCCAATATCACTTCTTCAGCAACTTTCAAAGCACACCATGGTCCGAGTTCATTTAATATTGAAATACAGTCGGATAACGCCCGTTTCGTTTTCTTAATGGGATTGTCGTCCTCACCGGACAGAAGAAAGTTGTAGTATCTTTGATTCGCAGATATTGCGTCAGGAGGAACTGCATCACTGTCGCCAACTTCCATCAATCCAAACGACAAACATTCCTGCAATGTTAAGTTAAAACATCGTGATGAGTTCCATATGAGATTACGATATTCAAATACATAGTAGGCCTTACACGGCGATTAAAGCTCACGTAAGAGGGGTCAGTGATTAGAAAACTGAGTCTATTTAATTAGCACAATGGATCTTAAATCAATTGTCTCTGTCATATTTTTATTTAATCAATTCAAATATCAAAATTCTTTCAGCCTATGCAAATCGAAACATTAAATAATCAATTTGATTTATCATTGAGTACGAGTACCTATTTCGTAAATTAAAATGTCTTAATCATCTTCTAGGCAGATGAATTTAATCATCTCACTCTGCTAAATTGTTCCTGTCTCACTATCTGTCGAAAATGATCGAAATTTAACAATACTGTACATTAATGACATTCGACTTTTTACATTAATCCTCGGAGACCTGATATTTTTCGAACACCCTTGAGACAAGAGCGGTCCACTGGACCCCACTCACAAATTCTAAGATTATTCGATATCAAAACATAACGATAGTTGATTTTAAGTAAAAACAATGATGTTTGTGTGCAGCTCATCAATAAATTTAGCTTTGAGTGTCGTTCAGCCTTATCACTAAACCAAATCAGAAATGTGGTGTTCTTCTAAGTCAACGACATTTTGCACAAAATCAGGAGGCGGTTTCACGCCGATAACTTAAACAATACAAACTCAGATAGATAGTTTTGTTGAAATTGATTGATTCCCTGTAGCAGTACCCTTGCATTTATTCACTATTTTAATTTCATTCACCCTTTTCGGGAAAAGGCTTAATTATTGCAGCTTTAGACCCTCAAAACAGCTGTGGAGATAATAATAATAGCTTTATTTTTGTCTCATACACAAGAAGACTACCAGCCTACTGGTAGCTCGGTGAGAGCAATTGCAAATTCATTCACAGTTCAAATTACAAGAGGAAAGTGTTGAAGAAAGACACTATGAAGACAGGCAGTCAGGTATGGCAAAAGCGAATAAAATAGTTCTTGAGTCGTTTTGTTCTTGCAAGAGGAGGGCGGAGTGAGCATGTACAGTCCGTTTCATAAAAAGTGGATCATCCTAAAATTTGACTAAATAAAACAGATATATAAATATACTTATATCAAATATAAGTATGATACAGAAAGCATTTTTCATGTTATTTCATGTCCCTAATATATTTAAATGTCCTTATATAATCTGATAAGCTATGATACAGTAACGGTTCTTAAGAAGCTAATATTTTGTGGCCTTACCCTTATTGTCAATGACATTACCAATTCGTGTAGGCATTGATTCGATGATATCGTTGATTTTTGACTGATCTAACTTTCTCCTCTCTTTTTAACAGTGACGTAAGTTGTGATACGCCATCTGTAGGTAGCAGTGAACGACGAACGCTGCGTTTTAGAATACTCCATACATTTTCTATGGGATTCAGATCAGGAGAACGAGCTGGCCAAGATAATGTCCTAAGCCCTAATTGAGACTTGCATAAGTTGACTCTAATACTCCTGTGACACGTAGAATTATCATCCATAAATAACCAAGTCGATGGATCACCAAGGTGATCTGTCATTTGGCCAATGTTCATTCGTAAAACATTCACATAGCGTTCAGAATTCATGGTTCCTTGCTGTATGTGAAGTTCAGAGCGGCCATTGGTCCAAATGCCAGCCCAAATCAGTAGAGTCGCACCACTTTGTACCCGGGGACGATGTAAATGTCTCGGAATTTCCTGATCAGATTTTATCAATAATCTCAATCGACCATCACTATCCTTCAGACGGACTGATGCTTCATCAGACCAGACAACCCGATCCCATTGATTTCGCCAGTGACAATGACTCATTGCCCATCTGAGACGTCTTTTTGTATGCTGATCTGATAATTCGATCTGAGAGGGCCTCTTACAGCTCTTGAAATTCGACTCAATAAGTCTTCTACGAATAGTGGACTTAGAAATATATGAGTCTAGTGCAGCCATCTCAGTTATCGAGAGACTTGGATCAACTTTAACAAGTCTCAAAATTAGGCGGTCTCTACGTTTGGATGTTTTGCGTGGACGGCCAGAGCCCTCTTTACGACAGAGTCGAAAATCATCATTATGCCATCGATGCACATTTGTGTAAGGGACATTTAGTCGCTTGCTTGTAGCTCGCAAAGAAAACCCTAGTTCTAGCAAGGCTGACACTTTGCCTTTTGTGAATGCGATCTCGTTATTGTTCATTTGTGCTTTATATTGTTTTCAACCGGTAAGAGATAGATTTCTAGCTGAAAGCAATCAGGAGTGCTGCCAACACCACCGCAACGAAGTAAGGAAGCTATGGAACCATAGAATCAGACAGGTCGTCTCTTCCTCCGTTTGACTAGAAAGGAAACATAGGAACATGTAACTAACGTAAATGAAATGGCACAATCTGCTGACTAAATACCATAGCAATCGAACAATGAGCAGCCAGTTCAACATTAAACACGCCAAATTGTGCGAAGTTTCAGTGACTGTTATCAACCGGATCACACAGCAAAGAGACACAGACGATGTCAAGTTCTACAGAGAAGTTTGTGAACGTCTTTTCATGCGCCTGCTAACTTTTTAAAAAAATGATCGGAGTGCCCAACATTATCGAGAAAACTTTTGCGCAATGATCTGAATTCTTCTAATCTGAAGGAGTCGTGGCGATCGGAGCATTTTGAAGGAATTCAGAGCAATCCGCAAGCGACGCACGACTATTTTTCCTATCTCTGTAAGGTATTAAAAATTTCTTTTTGCCCACTTATTAAGTTCCTGCATGTGCCATTGTTTTGAATCAGTTTGCACTTCTAGCAAAGTGATGCGATTAAACAATCTAATTCTGTGTATGGAACATGAAGTCCAGTTAATCACATGTAGCAGTTACATTATTGTTGATGAATAATGGTGCTATACTGGCTCTAATTGACCGATTTTCTTTATTTTTGTTTTGCTTGATAGCTTTTGGCTTGTAGAACAACATATTACATAACAAAGGAAACAAATGTAATTTTATAAGAGTGAGGCATGATTTTGTGTAACATTGCTAAATGAAGATCAAATTATCTACTACTTTTTTATCTATAACAGGAAAACTCAAAATTCATGCTTGAAATTTCCAACAATGATATTAGTAAGCACAACTGACATATCTTCTAAATTTCAGAGAAATTCGCGGAGTTAGACAAAGTTGAAGTTAAGGCGATGTTTAAGGGTGATCCATTTTTTATGAAACAATCTGTATTACGCATAGTGATTTCTCGAGTGAGAAAACACTATGGCAAGGGGTGGTCAGTATTGTTACTGGCAGAGTCGAATAGGTTCAAACAAAACTGTGTGGCCATGTTCTGGAATGTCATAGGCTTACTGGCCTAAGCACCAATGATGCAAAGTGCTCTGTTTTCGAAACAGATCAGTTTCTTGGAGAGGCAGAAGAGAATGTCTCAAAAAGCTGGGTAGCAATACAGTAGAAAAGGTCTAATCATTGCTCGATAAGTGATTATATAGTGGAGATCTCAAAGCTTATCAGCTGTGAAAATTTGGGCAGGCGATCATGTGGGATGGCGAAATGCTCGCAAATGCGGTCTCCTTGCACAGCACACATGCATGAGGAGGATGCAAGCAATAAATAAGTGATTTTCACCAATAATGTACTATCATGGAAATGCACAAAAATATCTTCAGATAGCAAAAAATTGAACGAAATTTAAGCACCGTCTGAGACTTGAAGGGGTCCAGTAGACCCCTTGGAGCATCTGCCATACTTTTACTAATTGAAATGAAATTCTACATACAGAATCACTGTCAAAAATGATGATTCTCCATGGGTATGAACGATTGATATATCCTCAGTAGAAAAAGTGAAATAGAATAACATTGTTCTGGGGTCCACTGGACGACAAGGAAGTCCGCCGGAAGATCGCTAACAGTAGTAAGGAGTTCTACACCTCTGGATAGCGCAAGATGGCCGCCGTGGACCTCCCCCCTCCTGTCAGACTAGGGCGTCGGTCCTAGTTCGACACCTGCTTGCTTCGAGTCCGACTCCCCCCCTCTGGAACGACAGAGGTTGGCGTTGCCAGAGGTTGTTCGTGGTGCGCTCTGCAAGCTGTCGTGGTGTGCTGGCCAGGTTGGCGTGGTGTGCCGGCCAGGTTGGAATGGTGGAATTTCGGTGCGAGACCACTCCCATCGTGTTTCTCGTCGAAAGTCGGGTTAACAAAATTTTTTCACACACCCCCTCGGCAGCGATCTTCCAATGTTGGTTCTAGTGGATGGATTTTGTCTTATAGATACTCATTCGAAAGAGGAGAAAAAACTACTCAATGACATTTTTGTTGCGAGTCAATCGGATCAGCCGTTCAAAAGTTAGAGCTGTTACAAGATTTCAGGTCAGACCTCAGATTTGACGAAGAAATTCTAAGGGTCAGAGCAACTTAGTATGGACTTTCGATTTTAGATTTTCCAAAGTGTCGCATTTCGACCTGGGACCTTTACCAAAACATTTTTCATCAAATTTCTCCGAACGGTAGGGGGGAGGCATTGAAAAGTGATGAAAAAAGTTTTGGTAAGGGTCCCAGATTGAAATTCGGAAGTTTTTAATTTTTCAAAATTTTCACCACACTTGAGCTCCCACACTTAGGAATTTTTTCACTTGTGGCATGTTACATGGCCATGTGCTGAGCCACCCACTTCCCGTGGTCACATGAGAATGGTTCAGGTGTCATATGATAGAGCATGATGAGACGAATCGTTTGCAACAAACTCATGTCGCTACGATGAATACTTTCGGAGATAGAGCCATTTTAAGTTTTCTTCTGAGCATATATAAACCCCCAGCAACGTAAGTCTGATCACTTCATCGAAAGACGAGGTAAGCGACGGTCGTCGCTCTGAGCTCCCGATATCGGGTGTTTCAAAGGACTCTATCTTTTGAAGTAGGCAAACTATCTTCTTACTTCAAAGTTTGTGTGATAGAGTTTGATTATGTCTTTACTACTGATAAAATTTTTTAAAAGTAGTATGAGTAGCATAATGCCGAATTTTTTTAAAATTCTTAATTTTCAGTTTTTTCAAAGTTTTAACATGAAGTCTGAGGTTTTCAAGTATGCTAAGTTCAAGCCTGCTATCAGATTTGAAATTTAACCAAGTCTAAGGCAGCTTTGAGGGGTTAGATCCCAGCTACTGATCACTACCTTTGGCTCGGCGTTGCTGTTACCACTTCGGGGCAGTGACAATGATGTCTTAAGCTGTAAATAGCGGGTATCGGGGAAGATCTTTCACTTCCCTAGTGATCAGCACAAGGCCTTCGGGCTGTCGACGGGATCGAGTGCCACTCACTACACTCAAATCTATCATTCCTCACTAAGTGTTATGTTTTAGGCCGTATACTACATTCAAATCTGCCATCAGATTTGAAATTTAACCAAGTCTAAGGCAGCTTTGAGGGCTTAGATCTCAGCTACTGATCACTAACGTTGACTCGGCGTTGCTGTTACCACTTCGAGGGCAGTGACAATGATGTGTTAAGCTGTAAATAGCGGGTATCGGGGAAGATCTCTCACTTCCCTAGTGATCAGTACAAGGTCTTCGGGCTGTGGACGGGATCGAGTGCCACTCACTACACTCAAATCTATCATTCCTCACTAAGTGTTATGCTTTAGGCTGCATACTACATGATTCAAAACTTATACTAATTTCATTATCTTACAGTTAACGAGAAATCTCAGCCATGGTCAATAATGATAAAAATAAAAAATTCCACATCAAAATGTGTGTGTGCGGTCGGATCAACCGCCGAGACAAAATCAAGAATCATTAAGAAGGCAGGGACCGACCACATGATTATCCTGATTAGGGTTGCCTGTGTGAAGTGCAGGGTGTTGTTGGTTGTTGGGCAGGAGGCCGAGTTTTATGTGAGGCATGGTGGGTGTACAGGAGGTTTGGTGAACGATTTGAGATTTGTGGAGTTGATGAATGCTAAGAAGGAACGAATGTTGAGGAAAGAGAAAGAGGTCAAGAAACCTGAGGCCGAGAATGTTGTTGAGAATATTAGTGGGAATGTTGTTGAGAATGCTAGTGGAAATGTTGTTGAGAATGCTAGTGGGAATGCTGTGGAGAATGAGGTAGAGAATGCTGTGGCCGGTTTGAAGGCTGAGAAGTGGCGGAAGAGAGTGTTTGAGAGTGATGATGAGGATGATGTGGATTTGGATAGGGAGCGAGTGAGGAAGCGTGTGAGGAAGTTGAGCTCTTCTTCCTCGGAGGTATCCAATATTGTTATTACCGACCTCCCGCTGAGTTCATCTTCCCCAATAGTGAAGGGTGGTGGGTTACGGAAGCAGACGGCGCGATGGGATGAGGATATGGAGAAGAAGCATGTGTCGCAGCAAGCGGCACATGCTTTGTTGCTTGATCGGTATGAAAGTTTGAAGGTGAATGAGAGAGTGTTGGACGAGTTGAGTGAGCTGAACATGAAGGAGGTGCGATGTAAGGAGGTGGCGGATGAGAATATCCGTATGAGGCGTATTGTGAAAGAGTTGAAGAAGGTGCAAGTGTTGGAAGACGAGAATGATGAGCGAGAGAAGAGGATGAGTGCTGAAGAGAGGAGAATGGGAGAGGCAGAGTCGAAGTATGAGGAGTTTATGAAGGAGATGAATGTATTGAGAGCCAGGAATGCTGAGTTGGAGAGGAGTGTGAGTAGACAGGCTGATGAGAGAGAGTCGTTTGCGAAGTTGGAGCGCATGAGGAATGAATGGAATCGTTTGAATGATGACAGAATGTTAGAGCTTCGCATCCCTATTCGGGATAACCATCTGGACGGTCGAGTCCTCGTCAAACAAAGTCTGGATGAAAGCATTATTTGCTACAATGGCCATCCCAGTAAAAAATGCCTCCACGCCACTCTCTGTATGCGCGGGCATCTTCATAAATTTTCAGTCAGGAAGCCCGCGAAACTACCCAAGGATGGCTAATTTGGTAAGTGAAAAGCAAATAAGATAGTATATCCTATTCTAATACATATAATTTTCATTGCACATCTTTTCCCTGCCTTCACCACACCATCACTCTCGAGAACGAACCAACGGCTCTCTTAAGGGCCACCAAGGGGCAAGACATGATAGAACCTCCACGCGGTTTGCCCTGGGCAGTCTTTAGACTGGCGAATACTATCATTAAGTTGAATCTGCTATCAGTCAACTTGAACGTTGCAAATGAAGTTCGGTGTAATACTTCCTTTCGACGGGCGTTCCTGTAAAGGGCGGCGGTGAAACCCGTAGCTATGTATACCGCAAGGGACATTCGGCAATGGTCAATCTTCTGAAACCTCTCTGCGTCATGTTTGCAAGTGGTTGCCTCTGTCTCAACGTAGTATGCATTCGAGCCAGGGCAACATTTAGCCATCTGTCGAAGGTTGGCTTATAAAAATTTCCATTGCATACGCTATGA
The DNA here is from genome assembly GCA_907163375.1 of Prostheceraeus crozeri. Lineage (NCBI taxonomy): Eukaryota > Metazoa > Platyhelminthes > Polycladida > Euryleptidae > Prostheceraeus > Prostheceraeus crozeri. The sequence continues at coordinate 35,994 of CAJQUW010016141.1, forward strand.
GAACCATGAGGTCTACCTGTCTCTATCAATGAGACCAATTGATGAATGGAATGAAATGGGAGGACACTCACGCGCCACACGCAACATAACACACTTCTCTCTTCCGTAGTCTAACAAGCTCTTTACACATGGATCGCAGTCGATTGCAATCCCTGCATCAGAAGTGTAAGCTATCTTAATTTTATTTAACACTATTTCATCTACCATCATCGCCCATATGAAATGTTATAAGATTTACAAGTTAAACTAAGCGTGCTACTATTTCCAAATGAAAACGTATACATGGTTAAATCATCCACTTAAGCCCCATTCAAGTAAGTCAGTATGAAAGCAAAGATAATATGAAATAAACATTTATTATGGCATGTATTTCAAAAGGTCTTCATCGTCAATATCGTCCCAGAGTCTGACTTCACACAGATCACAAAAACAATTCGTCTGCTTCAACCGCTCTTCTACCGCGAGCCTCACTTTATCGATGTATTCCCACTTCGCCATAGTTCGTGGCTGGGAATTAGGGGTGTACCATTCCCATTATTGATGTAGGAATTTGGTGCTGGTGATCTCCATCACATCATCAGTATCATCCTGCAGATAGTTATACCTCACGCCTGTTAAGTCGGGACACTCCTTCTCACATACACTCTCTTCGTCGTCCGCTGACAATGTCAACTTTCTAATGTTGTCGAGTCGGTACACCTTCTCTACCTTCCCCTTCGTTGGAGCGTTTGGTGCAACGAGCGTCTTTGGTGATGAGCATGGAGAAGAGAACTCCAATGTAGTGTTCGGTGTTGTCGGAGGGCTTGTCATGTTGACTGTGGATAATAACTTTGAAATGTTTCCTAATTCTTAAGTATAAACAAGCAACCAATCAGAATGAACAGCCAATGAATGATGAGTATGAGACGTATAAGTGAGCTGCTGTCTAGCGAATTCTGTTATTATTTGAGGCGTACAAGTGAACTGCTCTCTTCCAAATTTGAGACGTACTATTTGAGTGAAGTCTCTATCTTGTTGAAGTATCAACCTTAAACATAATTTCCTTGAATCGGTAAGTTGAAGATTTCCTCTCTCATCTTCAAACGTGTGGCTAATAGCATCTTCCTCAATTTCAGGCATCTACTTCATCACCAAAGCCCTCCCTTCTCGAGGAAAGTTTAGAGCTGTTGAGTGAAGGTAGGTTGTAACAATACACTGAGACTTTAACAGAGATGATGGAATGATTTCTCTTTCAGGTGATGTTAGTTCTAGCTCAGGACTCTCGCGACAAGGCAACGAGTGGGAATGTGCCGACTGCGGACATATGTTTACAAGGAAGCACAGTCTCCTTCGACACATCAAACAACGTGTGTGTCAACGCAAAGCGGCATCAATCTCCGGAGGTGAAGTTGATTCTGACGATGACATCTCCTTTCCTTGTGATTTGTGCCCTCTTTCTTTCGATAGCCACTTTCAGCGATCTTCGCAGACTTCAACACACGAATGCAAATGATCACTACACCAACGGTACCTCTACAATCTCCCTCATTAACGTTTCCCATAGTCATTTAGTACGCGACTACTGCATGGAGTCCAATACTCAAATAGTAGATTTTCCTGAGTGGCTCCTTCAAAATTCTAACATTATCGAAGCGCTCTTCAACAATTTAGACAATTTTGAATGAAGGCGCTCATGTACCTCAAACTAAAATATATTAAAATAGATTTTCAAACGGGTCAAGTGACGGAGAGAATACAGTTTCATGTTCCTTCCTCTTCCGCAACCGAAGTTGTAGACTGCGAGTCTTGGGTAAATTTCCATATTCAATGTTTAGAATCAAATGTAGATAAATTTTATCAACGCGACAGCGCTCTCATTTTTGATGGCGTGGACTCAGCCATGTTCAAAATTTCCCTATTAGAAAGTCATGCAGCTCGAGACACATTTAAACTACCAAGAACGTTACATAATAAGAAAGCTGTCATCAATGTCGATTGTAAATCGCAGTGTTTCAAATATGCCGTCCTATCCATCCTTCACTATAATGATATCAACGCGAATCGAAATCATACCTATAGCTATAGACAGTGGGAGGATGAAGTAGTCTTTGAAGGATGTGATAGTAACAACATGAAAATCAAAGATGTAGAAACGTTCGAAAAACATAATAAGATTAAAATTGTCGTTCACGTGTGGGAGAAGGGGTTGAAGGGTGCCCGCTATAATTCACGTTCAACTTGTTATGAAAGTGTAGTCAACCTCTTATTAGTAAAACAAGATGATAGCGAGGAATGGCACTACTGTGGTATTCCCAAAATCTCTCGCTTGTACACACACTTGGGACACTCTAAAAGTGGTGAACATTTTGTATGCGACCGCTGCATTCGCTCCTTTTGGAGTAAACATAAATTTGAAACTCATTATGAATGGTGCAAGCGAGGTAAATTACAAATGGAACGCATGCCCAAAGATAAAATATTTTCACATAGGGATAATGGTGACGAATTAAGTCCCCTGAGTGTCATTTACGCAGACATCGAATGCTACATTGATGATATCATCCACAAGCCAGCAGCCATATCCTGCTATGAAGTATGGCATGATCACTTTAGGAATAGACAAAACAAAATGCATACTTGGCAAGGTGAAGATTGTATTTCAAAATTTCTAGAATTTCTCGATAAAGCTGCTAAATTTCAACAATCATATGATTCACAATTGCAGCGTAAGTCACTACATATGTCAGATGAAGACAAACAAAAATTTGAAAGTTGCACATCGTGCCCTAAATGTCATAAAACGTTTGATGACGATAAAATTAAGAAAGTGCGTGATCATGATCACATCACTAGTAAATTTAGAAACGCACTCTGCTCCAAATGTAACTTTTCACTTAGGTTGAGACGTCGTGTACTACCCGTCATTTTTCATAACTTTAAGGGCTATGACAGTCATATGCTCATAAAAGGAGGGTTGAGCCAGATGAAATCGTGGCAGTTTAATGTAATAGCACAAACGAGAGAAAAATTCATGGCAATGATAGCAAAAGTACCAGTAGATAAAACTAAAGAAAATAAGACAGTCTTCTTCGAAATAAAATTTTTAGATTCATTTCAATTCATGTCAGCGTCACTAGCTTCTCTCGTTCGAAATCTCAAGTTTCTTCCCCATAGTCAAACTTTGAAGAAACACTATCCAAACTTAACGGATGAAATAATCACTCGCAAAGGAGTCTTTCCTTATGCGTATTTTAGCTCAATGTCTAAACTAAATGAAACAACCCTTCCTTCCATTGACAAATTCAAAAACGATTTGACGGGTGAAGATTGTCCAGTAGAGGATTATGAACATGCTCAAGAGGCATGGTTAAAATTTGATTGTAAAACGTTTGGCGATTATATGATCGCTTACTTAGAATTAGATGTCATTTTGCTGGCTGATGTCTTTCAGGAATTTCGACGAGTGGCATTAGAAGAAGACAAATTAGATCCTGTCCACTTTGTCAGTCTACCATCCATGTCCTTTAAATCAGCCTTTAAAATGACTGGTGAGACCATTCATCTCTTACAAGACCCGGAGATGTATAATATATTTGAGCGCGGAATACGCGGTGGTCTCACATTTGTAAATAAACATCATATATAATCTGAAACAGTAGGTGATGATCATATCCACCTAAAGTACTATGACCAAAATAATTTATATGGCAGTTCACTGTCTAAACCACTACCTCATTCCGAGTTTAGTTGGTTAAAACAAGATGAGCTTCAGTATTACTCCAACCCTTCAAACATACTGAAGATTCCAGATGAAGGTGATTGGGATAATATTTTGAAGTGGATTTGATTCATCCAAATAGTATTAAAAATGAAACTGCTGATTTCCCACTCGCACCTGAATCTGGTGAAGTGACTGAAGATATGTTTTCACCATTCATGTCACAATTTCATAATAACTTAACAGAGTGTGGACAGCCAAGGTACAAACCATGCCGCAAACTTTTGCTCACCCAATATGATAAGAAAAATTATCTCATGCACTTCTGCATACTAAAATTCTATTTAGAAATGGGCATGCTTCTAAAGTCAGTTCACCGCATCATCAAATTTAGACAGAAAGCCTTCTTCCTCAAACCTTACATAGATAGTAACAGTCAAGAACGTGCACTAGCCCAAAATAATTTAAAAAAGGATTTTTATAAATATAAGAATAACAGTCTTTTCGGAAAGACCATGGAGGATGTTAGAAAACGTATGAACTACAAACTAGTCATTGATGATCAAAAATATCACAAATTGACCTCATCACCTCTTTTCATTGATAGAGCCATTATCGATGAGGATCTTGTAGGTGTTAAAATGATAAAATCAGAAGTTGAGTTGTGAAAACTTTGTAAAAAAATATTGGGCAAGCCGTTTTAGATTATTCCAAGCTTGAAATATATCAACTCTTCTATAAAATATTAAAAGCATGTCCTCTCGTAAAAGAGGTTCGCTTGCTGGGTGGTGATACAGACAGTTTCTTTTCAGGAATTACCACTCAAAAAGATATAAATTTTAATGAAGTAGGTAAATCATTAGAAAAATATTTCGACACATCTAACTACAATCCCACTCATCCACTCTATTCCATACAGAATAAAGCCAAACTTGGTTGTTTTAAGGATGAAACAGCAGGAAAGGAACTCCGTCCTAAAATGTATTCCATGAAATTAAAAGAATGTGCAGATAGTATTAAGCGTGCTAAAGGAACATCAAAATCAATTGTTAAAAAAAAGAAAAACATCGGTCCTATAAGAAGGCCTATAAAAATATAACGTTTGACAATATGACAATCTTAAAATCTCAAGTTCATACTTTGAAAACGCACACGTTCAAGAAACGAGCGCTTTCAGCATGGGAGGATAAGAGGTGTTGGATAGGACATAACACATCTCTTACACATGGACATCCTGACAAAAACATACCTCCACCCAAAAGAATAAAACTCACGCTACCACATTCAGGAGATGTATTGACATAATCAACTTTAACTCAGTATTTTGATGTTGCTTTTTGTAGATATACATGGTTGTTTTATGTGTTGCATGAGATTGTATTTCCTTGTAAATAGTTCCCTACAGTCCGCGGTGTAAAGGCTTTCCCCATTTGAAATGTAAAAAGCACATTTTTATCATGTATTTTTATTTGAATAGAATTTTACAATGACTTCACTTTGTTTTCCGAAACACTCAAGTTACGAGGGATTTAGTATCTTTCACATGGATACACTCTTGTAAACCATTGGTAATTTTGATAGCAATAGAGAGTATCATTTGTTTGACGACGGGATGATAGAAAATAGGTTCAAACATCTTCTAGACTATTTCATATGAAGCATCCTTATCATGAATGAAATCACGTAAAATGTGTTCTTTTTCCTCGCCAACAGAAATAGGTAGAATCAAATCACTTTGAATGTAAAGGTGTTGTTCATGTTTATCAAGTGTCATTGGTGTTTCTATACCAATCGTATGCGCAGCAGTAAACATATTTTGTAGCATTGAAAAACCAAAGAGTTTTTCAAATTTTTACTCAATTGACATTGAATGTCATCACCCAGTTTCAGAACAACGCGTTGATTTTCAATTGAAAACGAAATGTGGTGTGTCTTTACATCATATTTACTTTTCATCACATGCTTCAACTTCTGTTGTATATAAGGATTTACTACATGAATGAAGCTTTCAACTGTATGATATAGACGCAGCATTATATTGATAGCAACTTTAGATTCTTCATAAGACTGGTAAATTTTCTTGATGCGATCACCATAGATGTCCACCCACCATTCATCATTAACTGAATCAGCTTTAGTGCGATATTCATGAGAAGCATACACCAGACCGCTTCCAATAATAGGGGTTGGATGTCTTACAAAATGACGCAAGGTTGAAGAGAAATAAACTGTAAGTTTGTCATTATATTTCTGAATGACCAACTTATTTTTGTCTGCCATAATTTTCTCTCCATACTTCTTACCCACAGTCTCATTCCATCGTTTTACTAACTCAATAAGTGATAAAGGTTGAACACAACGCTTTTTCAAAATTATGCGTTCTTCACATTCTACAACATCTTCATCAAATATTTCAAATTTATAATGAAATCTGTTGATTCGATTTGAATAAACTTTTTTAACATTTGCAGTAGCAATTGACGTTAGATGTCGTCCATGGCCAAAACCGAGATGTGGATAGAATTCATTATCCAACCTCAGTGTAAGACCTTTAGTAAAAGAATGAAAGCGAAGGAACTGTCTCCCATTCCAATGATAGATAGTAAACTCATAAACTTTCTGATCATTATTCTTCATGATGGAAGTATTACCACTATTGAATGCCTTAATAATTTTCTCATTCCCAAATGGACCATAATAATCTGATTTTATCTGAATCCATTCATAGTTCCACTTTCCATCTGACGTTAAATTGTATGGGAACTGGAATGCATTATTCATCGTTATTCCATCATGGGCGCGAGGAGTCAATATCATTTCTTCCACATCATTCACATTCTGTATATTGCTATCATAGCAAATACTAGAAACGCCAACCTCCCATTCACCTCATAAATGTAATGGGCGATTTAATTCTACTCGATAGTCTGATGGTTTATTATTTGGAAATTTATCCATAGAAGCATTGCTGGGTAAGTAGATAAGAAACGAGTCCTTATTTTCACTTTCCATATTATTCACATTGGAGAAAAATATGAATGCGTTTGCATTAATTCTTTATTCGGAAATGGAGTGTGATACTTGTCACAGCATCTTTATGAAAAGGAATCAACGCGCCAGCATCGTCATATATGGCAATATCAATCTGTGGTATATAGTTTGATTTCAGGTCTGTATAATGCACTTTCTTAAAAGTATGCTCCGATATAATAATACAGCTTTTTGGTTGGTATGGTATCATTGCTTAAAGTGGAGCTTCAGCATCTCCCACACGCACATCTTCACCAATATTGGAATATAGCTGAAAATAGTTAATACGACGCGATAATGATAGATACGCGCTAGCTTTTGTTACAGTACCACTTTTTAACGTATTTTGATCAAAGCCCAAAATGTCCTTTAGGGTATTGTCCATAATTAGTTCAATACCTTTTCCACTTATAGTGAGAGACAAAGCACCTTCTTTTTCAGAAAACGAAATATGTTCATTTTGAATCACTTCATTCAAATAATCTGTTGCCATCTTAACTGAAGTGATCATGCGAGGTGCCAACACTCTTGTTCTATGTGAGATTCCACTCAAAGGCTCTACACACTTTCTGTATAAAGATACCGACCATTCTGTATCAACTTGATTTGACCCATCACATTTCAAATAGCGCATATCAAATTTTCCATGAACGGTTGCAGAGCGATGTCGCAAGAACTGATGAAAATCTTCTGAACAAACTAATACTAGATCATCATCATCTAATTTACTAATGACGATTTGATCCGTTGATTTCGTTTAAGTCAATGTTGCCACTTGTTTACCATCAACTCGAAGGAGAAAATTAAATTTCTTCACTAATGTTTCAGGAGCCATGTTTGTCTTTCTTGGCTTAATCACAATCTTCTTCACCAATGTCTCTTCATTTTTCGGAATAAGATCCACATAAAAAGCTTTCTCTTTGTAAATCAAATCTTTACAACCACTTGGGTGGTAATTAACGTTATAATTATCATAGTTTGTTAAGGCGCTAGCGAGGTAAACTAAATCATTTCTTAAACTTGGACTTAAACCAACAATCCAATCTTTCTCAACTACATATGTACATAATTATGATCATCATTGTGCGGAGTAAATTGGACAATATGTTTACACGCTTTATTCAAGAAATCATATATAAACTTTTTACATGATAAGAGATCTTTCTTTGCCCACTGTGGAATGTATACTCGACAGCCCTTTTCACATTGGTAAGCAGCTGTGCGTCTCATATTAATAGTCATCACCTCATGATCAAAAGTATAGACACAGTTGCTATAAACAAGTTGAGTGACACCCACTTCCCACTTTCCATTTAGCTGTTGTGTATGATCAATGGGTGTAGAAAAGAGTGCGGCTCGATTATTAGCAAATCTCTTTGTGGCCGCATTGCTAAGCAAAATATGATAAAACGACATTTTTATATTGCTGATCTGCGGCTTTGCATAACATCATGAAGACTTGGATTTTGGACTCTCTACAATATATCAGAGTTGATCGTGATGGAAACGTACATTTCAAAAATTCTCATGGTCATACATCAAGAGGTATTACACTAACATGGCGACAATTTGTCAACCTCAATGATATCATGAGGGATTTGGAATATTTTGAAACATTAAGATTCATCTCCTTGGGTGATCAAGTTTGGCTTCAACGTTGCAACAATGAAATTCAAATCTGCATTCTCATTCCGCAAACTGTTTCTCATTTCGCAAATACAATTGGGAGAAGTATAGAAGATACATACATCGCTCCATCATGACATTTATTCGTCGTGAGTTCATCACCCTACTATGCAAATCTTAATCAGACATGACTACCACGCACCATGAGTTGGAAATTAGATTCCCTACAACGTATTGAAACGGATCATGATCGAAACGTCTATTTCAAAGATTCAACTGGAAATGTGAGAAGAGAGTTTGCTTTATCATATCGACATTTTCAATGCCTAAATCATATCATGAAGGATTTGAAATACTTCTATATGAAAAGACATTCACGTATTGGAAATCGCATATGGTTGCGCGTCAACAAACGGCGAATTCAACTCTATCATTCCCAACTTCACACTAACTTCACATTTCATCAAGGTAGTTGAGAAAAGTATAAGAGGAAGGTACATCGCTCAATTTACTTATTTTTTCATCATTTACCAATTCATTTTTTCAATTTACTTATTTGTAGCGCCATCGCTACACCATCGTCAACATTCTCCGTCGCTTCAGACTCCACACAAAAATCGATCTTGATGATAGGGTGCACTAATATCGCTGTCAGCAGTCAAATCAAATGCATAAATAGTATATCCACTCTTAAACTCTTTCATAGTGAGTCCGTTGGTGTCATTCGTATTGTAAAAGCCAAAGACATTCATGTAGTCAACATAACTGCGCATAAATTGATCCGCAGCAAAATCTGGTTTGTAGGGTGGACCAGGATAACTCACTCCATTTACACGTAAAGCAATTTCACTTAACTGTTTGTTTTTAAAATTGAAAGGATTCTTCTTTATATTACCATTAAATGCATCATTTTCAACCATTGCCACCATGAGGAGCTTCGGTGCTTCCGATGGAAAGAGGCCATCTTTCATGAAACTCTTTTGATCTTTCGGAATTGTAAAGATGAGAAGCTTTGTATGCTGAACGGGGTAAATGGCATTTTGGCGGTTAAGGCCTTCAGCATGTCCTCTAATGACACTTGGATTCGGTACTACTCGACGAATGTAAAGTGCAATATCTTCCACATGAATTCTAAAATTGTCAACTTTAGCAAATGCATTCAGCGCAAATTCAGGCTTATTCAATGTCAGCTTGAGTCGCATGCTGGTATTACAGAGTAAAAACTTTGACTGTCTAAAGAAGTCTAAATTCAGCGGACCATATAGCTGACATACTTTACTATCTTTAATCATAGCAGATCGCTTTACAAAGCCACTGTTTGTTTCAACATCAAATTTTCCTGCTTCATTTCTGTACCATCCCATGGCTTCCATATGACTTTTTTGTGCTGCTGGATGAAACTGTGATACATGATTGAAATATGATTTATGGGGATAATCGCTTTGACCACCTTCCACCTGCTGCTCTCCAATCGTTAGAGAAACATCGCGAAGTAATGTAGTCAATGGTAAATTGTTCAGTCCAACTTTATGTGTATCGTCAATAGCAGTTCCATCTGCTTGCTGGATTCTAAACCTCAAATCAACCATCGCATAACTCAAATCTATGTAGTCATCACTACCACCAGGAATAACAAATTCAATGGGGCCAGCATTCTCAGCTGTTCGAGGATGATTATCTACAATACTTGAACTAAGAATATCTGTCTGTATGGCTTGTTGATCAAACAAACAAAAACCGGAAGTTTTACACTCCATGATTAAAAGTTATGGCAGCGTCGTCGTTTAGCGCCTGATGAATGATTAGAGCCTCTGCGACGTTTGCGTGAATGCCTTTTGACTGAAGATCGCACCTTACCAGCTCCGCGATGTTTCCTTCTTCCTTTATTCATTCGTTTAGGTGATTTCTTTCCTTGAGTAACACCAGCAAAGGTCTGCTTCAATGTTTTTAAACCACGTTCCTTCCCACGATTCAACAAACTGCTCTTAAAACTTCTACCTCCGGAAAGATCACTAGCAACATCACCAGCAAAGCCAACGGCATTACTTAAAACATTTCGTTTAAAATATCTTCCGACATTGGATATGAGAGGTGCTACAACAGATTTCAGTGCACCAAGTATGCTACCTCCACGTTGGCGGCGAGCGCCAATGTAAATTTGTCCTCCACCACTTACATAGGAGAGTCGTGAATAAAATGAGGCAGTTGGATTCATAGCTCAAACCCTAAACATTGTTAGTTACAACTTTGCATGAATCACTGTCGATCACTTAGATGAAAGATGTCGGCACGACGCATCAAAGAGTTCATACTTGAAGGATAACCACTCCATTTAACAAGACACCATTCTTCACCTTGCCGTTTTTTACATCGGATGATTTTCTCTACCAAATATGTTTCACTTTCAGTGACTACCTCAATCTCATCGCGGTAAAAGCTACCCTCAATTTCTTCATTATCGTAATCTTTCAACTTGTAGGTGGTGGGAGAGTCTTTTTGATCAATCCTTGATACTGTAAATACCTCCTCTGTCCAATTCGGAAGGTACCCTTTGGCAAAAACACTTTTCACTTTTGAGATACGAACTTTATCACCAATTTTCACATCACTTTTCACATGAGTGCGTTTACGCTGGAATGATTCGCGCACTTCATCTACATTGTCAGCATTTACATCTACTGGTCTGAGTCCAATAGAACGATGGATAGAGTGATTGTAGGCATGGAGTGTATCTTGTAGAACCTTTGTCCAATTTTGTGTCAAGTTGGCAGAAAAATGTCGCCACAAGCGATTTTTTAATGTGCGATTAAAACGTTCAACGAGTGCAGCTTTATAAGCACTCTTTACACTAAACAACTCAATGTCATGCCTCTCAAATAATCTTCTCACATGCTGATTTTCAAACTCTTTTCCTTGATCACTCTGAATTCTTTTTGGAATGCGACCTTCCCGAAAAATTGTTTGGAATGCTTTTGCTACTCCTTTGCCTTATTTAGTTTTTAAAGGTTGAGCCCACGCATAACGCGAGAAAATATCAATGACGGTTAAAATAAAATTATTTCCTGAGTTATGTTTTGAAATGGAGACGACATCACACAAATCTGCTTGCCACTGTTCATCAATGTCATGGGCAATACAATGGCGGGTACGGTACTTCTTTTTCGCTTGTTTGTGGAGTGTATATGTAGCCTGACCCTTTAACCATCGTTTCACTTGTGATTGTGGAAGACCACTCGCTTTTGACAATTTCTTGATAGATGCAAATCCTGCTGGATGTTTTACATCATAATAGATTGACTTCAAACGCTCAGTCGATGACGACTGACTCTTTTTCCTACTTCTCATCTTTTTGCTTTCTTGCCTTTCTACATTTACAACAACAACAGCATTTAGCTTTAGCGGTTTTGCGATCGTGTTCACATTGCTTAGGGGTTTCATTGTGAGAGCTGGCGCAGCAAGTGCAAGTGACAACGACATTCACCTCTGGCGGTTCATTACATGGTAAGCAACACAACTGCTTCATATTAATAGTCTGAGAACATGTATTTCTTTGGAGGAGCTGTTTTACGTTTTCCTTTTACTAGTTTTAGTGGTGGTGTAGATCTACGTCGAGTTCTTCCTCTTGTTTGCTTAGTGAGTGTGGGAGGGGATGTAGAAGGTGACGTCTTAAACCAATTCGTTGGCATTTTCATCGTCTGAAGCATTGGAGCAGTAGCCACTGTTGAATCAAGTTCTTTCAATGTCTCATTATTCAAAGCAAATTTTGGCACATTATGCTTTTTCAATAGTTTAAGAAAGTATGTCCAACCAGGTGGAACATAGCCCTGACGGCGCTTTCTACGTGTCGCATACTGAATCAAGTCTTCATAACGTGAAGCATTAATCACTTTATTTTCATCTGTAATGATTTCTCCTCTATCATTTACAGTCTGCGACATTTTATTAGGACCACCCATATTTTTTTTGTTTTTTACACCTAGCTACTTGTTGATGTCATATTATCTTTCACTCTTGTCAATACATTAAATAGGCATGTATGCCAACAATATACCACAACATAGCCATCTACTGATTAATAACATAGACACTAGACAATCAAATACAAAAATTGACCGCGACATATTATTAGGACCACCTTCGACATTTACATAAAAAGTTTTCCTTTGGACATGACAACGCTGCGTTTTTGTTTTGTAATTAGCAACCCAAACATCTTATGTAAATCTTATGCAGCCGATGCTTCATGATAGCGCATTACTGTTCTGAATGGTTTACATCGGAGATGGTCCTTCCAACAAAGTGGCGCTGATGTCATCAAAACGTCGCTTCACAATACTGACAGTGTGGCAGGGAGCTCCCTCTTGCATAAGCAGTCCGTTGTTTTCCGGAAACCAGCAGTCACGAACTATGGAATCACCCTTCTCTGAAGCACTTGTAAGGATGAAGTCGAATCGAGTTAATAGAGCACTCACAAACATGAAGCCTACCAGTTTCCTCGCAAGAAAACAGGCCTACAGCATGACCTTTGCTTGGTGTTTGACGGGCTGAAACGCAGGAGCAAGTGATCCACGTGACTGCCACATTCGCTGACGAGTAGTCTGGTGACACTCAAGGCTCGGCTCTACGCAGAATGCCACCATTCAACAGTCATTGACGCTCCAATTGACATGGCGAGTGGCAAAATTAAGCCTATTAGATCTTCATGCATGGGGTCAGTTACGACACTTTCCTTGACCGCAATCCCGCTGGCAATCATTTTATGCATCCCTCGTTGAACAGTGTGTGCCGCTTCGTTGATGTAACGCTTCTACCATGGACTTCGTAGCTGGGACGACGTTATTAGCCACCCTTTTCAAACAGTAGGCCTGCGCTCTTGGAATCGGCCATCTTGTGTCGTAGATTTTCATCATGCTCCACAACGTCATCGTCGGTTTGCTGCATAAGGATTTCCAGAAGTCATATTCCGTTGAACAAGTAGTGCCGACTACTTTGAAATATAACAACGAGTAGCGATTTCACGCTGAGAAAACTCTTCGCGAGACAAAGCTTCCATCTACGAGCCACTTATGCTTGTTGTTAGATCCGTTTTTACTCATGAGTAAGATTTAGACTTTCCACGTTAGACCTAAACATAAATCGTATTGGTAGATATCCATGTTATCTCAATAGTTCAGATATCTGGTCTCGATGATGCAAAGCAAATCAAGGATCGATTTGATAATGAATATTAATATCCTTATTGTAGACAGACAACAGTGTGCGTGCGCAGGCGACGACACACACCACACATTAATGATAGTTTCTCACATGCGGCTTTCTCACAGCAAGCCGACAATGCACAAATAAGGCAACCAGAACACACAATTTGTATTGCTAAGAAATCGACATATAAGTAAATAACTGATAATAGATCTTTATCTAGCGTTGTCATGTCTAAAAGAAAGCTTCTTATCTAGATGTCGAAGGTGGTCCTAATAATATGTCGCGGTCAATTTTTATGTTTGAGTGTCTGGTGTCTGTGTTACTAATCAGTAGATGGCTATGTTGTGGTATATTGTTGGCATACATGCCTATTTAATGTATTGACAAGGGTGAAAGATAATATGACATCAACAAGTAGCTAGGTGTAAAAAACTAAAAAAATATGGGTGGTCCTAATAAAATGTCGCAGACTGTACATTGAGATGGGGTTCAATACTGTTGAAAAGAGATATGGCATGTGCGCGAGATGCTAAAGGTGTAGCAGTCGATACAGAGTCACGCATCTTATTCTTCAAGTTTTTCAATTGCTCAACAGTTTCCGATTGTAATAACACAGCACGATGTGGATCTTTGATGTGAACATTTTGCTGATAATCTAATTCTTTCCTATACATTTGATTTGCAAGAGGTTGCTTTATTTGTTGTATAGCAGTCAATTGTACATACTCATCCTGAGGAATAACAATCATGCGAGAATAAGAACTCATAGTTTGTAGATAATCATGGGAGTTTTCAAAATATCACTTCGAAATCTAAATTCTTCCGGACACTCTTGCGTAAAGTCAATGAATAAGTAACCGTGTGGTTTTTCAGTAGCTGCTTGAAAAATCTCAATTAAGGCTTTTGATCCTCTTGGTGCAACTTGTCGCGCTAAAATTTCAAATTGACTTTTATCTCGCGGATTCTTAAAAATAGCATAATAGTGTGTATTCAGGTTTCGTGTACGAGCTTCTTTTCCATCAGGAAACAAATTTTGTGTGATATAGATGATAAAGCACCTTTTATGATGTGCTGCGCGAGTGAACATATCTGTAACATCTTTGGAATTCTTACTTTCTTTTAATAAATCAACCAATACAACAACATCATTAGACTGAAGTTTATCCACTGCAAAAATTCCTTCATGTCGAATAAAGTTGCGACTTTGCAATTCCTGAAACAGCGACGGTTGATAAATACCATAACACCAAATCACTCGATTGATAGGTTCCGTAAACAACTCCCTTCTTTTATCCAATAAATTCAGCGTATAAACAGTTTTACCTGCATGGGATGGACCTGATACAGTCAGAACTTTATCGCATTGAAGTCTGAAATCCATTTTAATACTTTGAGATTCAACATTTGCATAATTAACGCTTAGAGCCAAAGATACTACCCAATACGTTGCCCACTACAGGAGCTAACATCGGAAGTAGTGCTGAAAGGAAACCACCTTTTTGTGTTAGAGTTTCCCTCTTTCTTTGAAGGATGACTTTAGGATTGGAGATGAAACGCAATTTTTTTGTAGCATATCGCTTAAGTAACTTTCGTTGTTTTGGTGCTAATTTCTTCGTCCTCAACTTTCTCACACGAGAAATAATTTCACGAATAAATTTATCGTTAGCATGTCGTATAGAATTGTATCGCTGATTTGCCTTCATTCGTCGGAGAGCGTGAATGGCTGAAGAAAACTTTGAAGACGTTTGACTTTTACGTTTCGTCATTTTACGTTTCGCCATTTTCCGTGTTAGTCTTTGCTAAAACCTGTCGTTACCACATTTGCATAGGTACTAACTATTGCGGCATAAGTGACACTCGAAATGAGCAATATCAAAGTGGTTACATTTGCAAAGTTGAATGCAATTACGTATGAAAAAGCGTTGACAAAAAGCATGCTTACATCTCTTAAAGATGCGCTTTTCATTTCCATCCTTTCGCTTACATACATCACAACACATAGTTTCACCGTTACTGATGTCTATAGCAAGTCTTTTTGAAGATATGAATTTGCTAGCCTTTTCTAAATAATAAACGCATGTACAGAAGGAATATACTTCGAGAGTGAGCAGACATAGCTCGAAAACCAGTTGTGCTACAATCAAGTACCACTGCATTTTCAATTTTTCTTTATAGAAAGTTGAATATGAATATCTGAAATCGTTTTAATCACCAGACTACTACCATGATGGTTAAATGCGTTAAGACGCTCAGCAATTTTTATCATATGTCTTTTAAAAAATTCTTCGGGGTGATCTACAACTTCCATTGAATAAGAAGCAAAATGGAAAGAGCGAGTTTCCACCTCTTCCTTTCCAAAATGACTTAACTTAATTTTCGCAACTAATCGCGCTATGACAATGCTATCAGAAAATGTATTCATTAACTCTAGAAATAGAGTGCTAGCATTATCGATCACTGCTTCGATGTCGGTCTCATCTTTATGGAAATTTATCACATAATCTTGAACAGCTCCTTTTAAACTTTGTCTATGAAAATGTAATGTTCCGCAGTCATTTGAGAAAGACATGATCGCCCTTTAACTAACCCATCCATTGCATGAAAACAACTCTTCTCATAATAACATTTATTGAATAAGAGTAACAAGCATGCATTATAAATCAATGGTTTGAAACAGATAAAATAGATACAACTGGTAACTGTCATACAGCGAGCAATGATAACCATACAGGACTTTGGCAGTGTTGAGGTAAGGAGGAAAGAAGCATTGGTTATGAACGTAGCTACTACAACGAACAGACAAAATAGGAACACACAAATCCTTAAAACGTTTCGTAACTTCATGATAGTGTTGATTCACTCTACTATCCCAAGGTGGGAGCAAAATATCATCAATGATTAGATTGGGAAATACTTTCCTCTCCTTACCAGGATTATTACAAAAGATGCGTATAACATTGAAAGCAGCTAACCATCGTTTAAAGTCAATAAGAAGAGCACTCTCACAAGAAAAGCCATAGTCTTGCAAATATTTCAGATTAAGTCCATAAATGTGTTTTCTCGCCCATTAATCAACATTGGGATCGCAGTTGGCATGTTGATGATAGACACTAACAATCTGATATGTCCAATTGTTCATAGCAATAGCACTGAGCTCCTGTACAGGTTCACCCTCACAATCCATAAAAATGATGATAGAAGCCTAAAACGGAAATTACACATCTAAGGAAACGTTCTATAACATATCACAAAATGAAGAATTACATCGATGCTTTTCACGACAAAATACACAAATGATATGATGGCAACGAAGAAGTAAAATGTATCTAGTAAGACCACGTCTACGACACTCAAAGCACATAAGCGAATTGTCATAGGGTAGAGTTAGGAAAGGACTAGTAATTTTCCTTCTTTGATTTGCGTTTTGAGGTAGCATTCTTCTCCGACTTGCGCTTCGTACCACTGCTGTTAAGGATTTGATCAATTATATCATCCACGTTGGGTGGTTTTGGAATATATGGGATGGATTCCATATGCATGGAGAGGCTATTTTATATCCTTGTGCCGACCATAATATAGCCCATTCACTTTGAAAAGGATATCCCAAGTACCTTCTCCGAGCTCGTCGCATGTGATGGATGTTGAATGATCTCCCTCCTTCTTATAGTAAGTACACCAATGTGATACCGGTAGGCAAATTTGATTACCATCCCAAATCTTTCTATAGGGAGTATCCTTGTCATCTCTCGCCTTCCACTCTTGAGCAAGAGGAGTAGGAATGTCCATATTTAACGTTACGTACTCCTCAATAATGTCAAGTTGGTGACGAATGTACGGACTCACGGGGATCAGTATGTAGTCCCCATACTGATTGCCCATTATCTTGACATCCGTGGAAGGGAGCATTCCCGTTTGTAGTATTACGCTATGATCGTCATAACGCAAGACTTGTTTAAATTTACGCTGTAGCGGTGTAGGATTATGTACCTTGGTTGTTTCTTCCACTGGCCTCAGTTGTAGATGATCTGATCGTAGTGAACCTTGTAACGTCTGACCACCATTTTGTCCTACTAGTGCAGCAGATGGAGTAGATGCCTGAAAATGAAAAAGATTGTATTAAGCTTACGTTCAAGGGAGGAGAGGGAGGGAAGTAGCGACTTACCATTTTAGTTGGATAATAGAATAGGGAACAAGAGAGAGAAAATGTGCGTCCGTCACTCGTGCGATTCAACGATGGAATGATTCTCACTGTGGAAGGCTCGCTATTTATATAGAAATGTTTGATTCTCATTGGATGATGATCCTCATTGGACAATAACATCAAGCTGATTCCAAATCTGGCCTCCGTTTACCAATCCCAGCCTTCGTTCGCCCGCTGGAGCTGTTTCTTGGGAAATTCTAACTCTGTCGTTTTTCGCCAATCTCTCAAATCTTAAATGGCGTCTCACATCTAAACGAAGACATATATGAACAAGCCGTTTCTTTCACTGAATTTGTCTCACTCTTAGCTTTCAAACGAGCTATTGCACGACTTTAGAGCTCTACGATCTCTAGAACCAAAGTTGGAAGATCGCTGCCGAGGGGGGGGGGTCGGTGAAATTTGATGAAACAAACTTTGGTCAGGGTCCCAGGTCGAAATGCGACACTGGAAAAATTTTCAAAATTTTGTCCATACTAAGTGGCTCTGACACTTAGGATTTCTTCGTCAAATCTGAGGTCTGACCTAAAATCTTGTAACAGCTCTAACTTTTGAACGGCTGATCCGATTGACTCGCAACAAAAATGTCATTGAGTAGTTTTTTCTCCTCTTTCAAATGAGTATCTATAAGACAAAATCCATCCACTTAAAACCAACATTGGAAGATCGCTGCCGAGGGGGGGGGGTGTGTGAAAAAATTTTGTTAACCCGACTTTGACGAGAAACACGATGGGAGTGGTCTCGCACCGAAATTCCACCATTCCAACCTGGCCGGCACACCACGCCAACCTGGCCGGCACATCACGCCAACCTGGCCGGCACACCACACCAACCTGGCCGGCACACCACGCCAACCTGACCAGCACACCACGACAGCTTGGAGAGCGTACCACGAACAACCTCTGGCAACGTCAACCTCTGTCGTTCCAGAGGGGGGGAGTCGGACTCGAAGCAACCAGGTGTCGGACTAGGGCCGACGCCCTAGTCTGACAGGAAGGAGGGAGGTCCACGGCGGCCATCTTGCGCTATCCAGAGGTGTAGAACTCCTTATTACTGCTAACACTCTGTATAATACAAATGATGGACCTATTTCATTAATTTATATTTTTCTTTGTATCTTGAACCTTCCACCGCAGCGTGATCAGACTTTCATGAAGATGTGCATTGTGATGTGGCTGATTCTGTAATCATTCTCTGAAAAATCTTTGAACCGAAAGATTTAGTCAGTGAACAAAAAGGAAGTTTGGTTTTTGTCAGTCTTACTGCCCAGGCTTCCCTATTGACTCATTAGAAATCATCATAGTTGATTTCTGTTTTATGTTTTTAGTGCTTTACTAGTAAATTTCGAAAAGTGAAAATATTCGAGCACAACCAGAATCCATTCTCATCACAAATCTACTTTTGTCCGAAACGTTTCGCTGATTCGGAAAATCTCGAGAAACGAAAATTGGAGGTATATAGGATAAGCATGTCGTGTCATGCCATAAGCCATCTACATTATAAATACTCAACTAAGAGATATGACTTGAAGATGGCTGCATTACGTGGATTGGGGTTTCCAATTTTTCTTCTTTCTTGTGCATTTGTTGTTCATCTCGCCTCTATTTGAACAAGATGCAGCAGTCTAAGGAAATTGCGCTAGAAATTATGCGTGCATAAGTAAAACGAGAATAGAGCTAAAGTTTGTCGTAATATATCTGGAGATAAAACTTTGATATTCTTAAAAAGCTTGCAAAGCCTATTAATGCTTCCAAAGCTTTAGTGTGTGCACCTACATGTTGTAAACTTGTTTTGCTTCGGTAATTTATGCACTTATGGGAGTAATAAAATAATAATAATAATAATATTCAATTTATGTGCCGTTTTAACTGGTTTGCCTTTTCAACATGGTGAGTTCCTTGACAACTTTCCTCGATTGGCATTTGCAATTTGCTTTACAACCATCGACTTCTCATTTGAAAGGGATTTAAAGAATGCATAATCGTGATAGTTGACAATCTACTATCTTCAAAATCTTCAGCACTACTAATGCATGTAGACTTCGATAGTATCTCATACCGATATACAATACCGTAGCCATGTAGAAATCCATACACATCATATACATATCAAAACCTCTTACCACAGTTTAATAAATGTTTCTAAGATTGCATAAGCTAAGAAAAGTAATTAAGCTGATGACAAACAGTGATTTTTTCATCAGGATTATGAAGTGCTGGTACGGAGACCACTTGATGAATTCATCACAGTTCTTATTCTTCGAAGTTTAAATATTTGCATGCATTTTTATCAAGTTATCAATATCGCTGTGAATTTTTCATCCATCTCTTCGACCACGATGGATTGTAAGTTATTCAAACATCTAATGCCATCTCTTTTTGATACTTTCGTCCTCGCCAGATCCCATCACACCTGTTCGGTAAGAGTAAGATTTGGTGATCTTGATGGCCGCTTCTTCCTTTGAGTGTTCTTACAAGATCTAACTGATCAGCCAATGATGACTTATGTTTTATGAAAGATGGAATCCAACAGTCAGCTAACAATGTATTAAAAAAACTAGCCGAAGTATTAACGTGTATATTCTCGCTTTTCGGAATTTGCAGCTCATTACGACCGAAGTGTCATATCTCTCCTGGAACATCAATCGAACTAGCTTTCTACATTTTGTATGCCTCATCTCGAGTTCTGTTTTCATTCGCTCATCCGTTCCTATGGACCTGCATCCACCTGTCATTCTTTAATCTTCAAAACTTGCTCTTGTTCGCAAATGTCACCTTCCTCCAAATTTCTCTCCGCATTTTCCTAGCCAATCTTTCTCTGATTCTCCTTTGTACTCGTAGCAAGCGGTCTCCGTTTTCTTACACCATCCTTGCGCAGACCATTTTTTAATAAGACAATCGCTCATTCCACATCTTTAGTAACTCTACTGCGGATGAAAATCTGTTATTCAGGACATATCTAAGCAGTGGGTAGTTGCCGCGTTCGGTGGATTTTCTTTTCTAACGGTAGAGCATTTTTTATTCACTAAATCTCTCTCTGTGTCTCGATATCGACCTTAAAATTATTCTTCTGCTAAATTCATAAGTTGAACAATTTCAGCTGTTCAATTTCATCACTGGAAAGCCGAAAGTCTACTATAAGCCATGTTTTCTTTAGTTTCCATTATTATTCTCTTTCAATTTTATTACTCAATTTTGCTGCTTTCACTTCGTTAACCGTGTAGGCACGCTTGAGTACAATTAGCTTCAAAATCAAAGCTTTCTATTACCAATACAGCTTATAACATCGATAAAAATATATTTCAATTCAATGACTAACTGATCTATGCCACATAGAGTAGCCAATGTCTTCATAGATATATTTGGCAATTTTATAACAATGTCACCTAGTCGCATTAGAAAGTAATACAAAAGGTGACACACATTTTTGGGATTAGTGTAGGGTGGGAGATCATTTTTCCTTATGCGTGGATGGAAAAGTTTACTTTTCCTATCCTGGAGACGTAGGAAGACGATGACTTTTCCATTCATACACAACTTTTCCGCTCAAGGAGAAATATCTATTTGCATTGTTGTTTGAAAAGTTGACTTTTCTTCACCTGGATACTTCAATGTCTACTTACTATAAAATTCTATTCTATCTGAAATGGCTGCAAAGTAATTGGATTATATCTATCCCTGTTCATAGACATGCACAAGAAGAATGATTTGGTTCATAGAAATGCACAAGAAAAAAATATATTCATTCATTGCAAAAGTACCTTTTCCGTCCTCGGATATCATGTCGACCCTCGATCACTTCTCTCTCTCTCGGCTCAGCAAGATATCCTTGGACAGAAAAGCTGTGCTTTTCCAATTTCAGGAAAATAATCATGATGAATCCGGAGGGTTTTAGCCCGAGGGATACATCAAATAATTTCACGAGCGTTGTCAGAGAATTGTATAGCTATCCTCTATCCGTTATAAAGTATGCCATATTACTAGGACCATAGATATCCGCGATAGAATCCCTCTCTATCAAGATTATCTCTGGGAACAAATTTTATCAAATATAGAAGGGATTCTGAAATACAATTCTAAAACTATGCAATAATCTGGTATACTTTATTGAAATATTTATTGAAACTTATAATTTATTGAAATACTTTATCAAAATTTATAAAACAAACACATAAAATGGAAAGAAGTCAAAAATCACTATCTACAGACTTGTCAGTCTTCATCAGTGATCTTCAGGCTAAAACATAATTTTGTCACGAAACTATAATTCAATATAGGCCCTATTTAATCGGGCGGTTCTGATAAGTTTAGAAAGAACGAGGCTCAATTGGTAAATTCTCTAATTCAGTTTGAAGATATCACTTCCATTGTCAAAAATGATAGACATGTAACAAAAATATGGAATATGATGCATGTTTAATTCAAAATTATTCGACAGTAGCATAATTAGAATTTTCAATCATAAGTTCAGCCTAAATCAAATATAGATTATGACCAGTGATGCAACTTCGATTAGGTTTTAGTCGAGGTCGAATCGAGGTCAGCCCCAAAAAAGGGCTATATGATATTAATTGACTTTGGCACCGGACACTTGCATGAAAGGAAACAATATTTCTGTTTATGATGTTATTAATCACGTTGCATTGCATCAACACACTGAAAATAATCTGTGATAGTTGGTATGAATCATACTATGAAACATTCGTATGAAACATAGTATCCCGTACAGAAATAAGTCCGTATGAATCATAGTATGAAAAGGCATGAAAAATAGTATGACAACGCATACGTATGTAATAACATACTATGAAGCATAATATGCAGAAGTATGAATAATGCATACGTGAAACATAACAAATATGAAGCATAGTGTGCATACTAAATATGAAAAACAGTATGCATAAGTATGAAAAGCGCATACGTATGTATTAACATACTATGAAACGTAGTATGCGTAAGTTACATCCCGTACAGAAAAAATTGGCATGAATCATACTATGAAACATTCGTATGAAACATAGTATGAAACAGACGTATGTAACATAGTATGAAACATACTATGGACATGTAACGCTCTGTCGGGCCATACCCTGGCATGCGAATGATTCATACTATGACTTAACATAGTATGAAACTTTGTATGAAGTATACCCTAAATCATACTCAGCAAAATCATAGTATGAAACATACTCATCAAAATCATACCATGAAACATACCATGAAAAATCATATACGTATTCACACCAGACACACTATGAAAACGTAGTATGAATCATAGTATGGAACAGACGTATGAAGCATACTATGAAACATACTATGAACATGTAACGCTCTGTCGGGCCATACCCTAACATACGTACGATTCATACTATGACTTTACATAGTATGAATCATATTATGAAAATAGTATGCATACTCATACGGCACACGCTGTGAAAACATGGTGTGAAACATAGTATGGAACAGACATACGAAACATAGTATGAGACGTACTAAGAGCATGTAACGCGTTGTCGGGTCATACGCATGAATCATACAAAGAAACATACTATGAAAATAGGTGCGTATACTCATCCTAAACACGAGTGAGTTTTCGGAGCACATTTCTGACATAAAAATGCAACATATATGCATACAGCAGGATATCTTTCGAAGGAATATCATACATAAGCACATATGTTTTGATGTTGTACATATATTCTATAACAGCATGAATTCATTCTTATATGCACCATTTCTCATATGAATAATAACATGCATTCTGTATTCAATATGTCGTATTTTAATCGGAAAGGGAACAAAGTCAAGAGCACCTTGTCTCTCCGGTAACATGTTAAATGTAGCAAGTCAACTGATTTAGATACAAAATGAGGGAGACAGCTATTAGCAGCATTTCAAGATCATAATAATTACAATTTCTCATACGTTAAAATCACATTTATGGCATTCATTTGTTACAACACACGAACGACGTAGCCATTTGATCAAAGATAAACATATTTGCATGATTTTTTAAAATCAAAGTTTGAGTGAAGAGAACGGTACTATAAACCCTTAAGCAGAAGAAAAAAAGAAAGTGAAGCAACTCGTTGGCATTCAGTAACATAAACAATCTTAAAAGAATCCGTTACCGTTATCTGTAATGCAAGCAGCTAATAATAATGCTCCCACGTCAAGACAGTGTGAAGTTAATTGTTTTGACGTTCATACAGGTTCATTTATGCTTTCAATGGAAATAAACTAATGCTTATCATTAGAGAAGTGAAAGGAATCAGGAGCCTTCTGAGTTAGTCTGGACAACCCTGATGGGCATGATGGAAAACTTCAGATACAATGACACAGGTGGCAATTTCTCAAACATTAGGAAAGATAAATAATCAAAATAAATATCAACAATATTTTTCGAAACTAATTGAATTAGTTTTTATTACTTTCATGAATCATGTTTGATAGAATTACTTATCTAAAATGTGTTGGTGCTCAAAATAGCGCTTAATCAATGGCAACTCAAGGAAATTATATTAGTAACACTTTCATATTTAACTTCTAGATAACTCAAAAATGGACTTTCAAATTTTTACTGACGTTGTAGAGATACACAATACACATGAGACTTTTCAAACGTAAACTCGTTGAATTACTAATTCTTTGATCAAAAGAAAGCTACAAGACACGTCATTATTTCGTTTCAACAAGAATAATACCTGCTCTTATATGGTAATCGTTCATCAAATTCTTATGATATCATCATGTTATGTAAACAAAATTTATGATAAATTTTCAGCTTGCAGCAACGACTTTTTACATGAAGTATCTGAAAAGCATGAAGAATATAGTATATACACACGGTCATGGAAAAAATATAGTACCCGATAAGTTGCAACACTTTGTTGGCAGCAATCGATGTTAATAACCACAAATCAACATACGCTAGTGTTATATTATGATCTAAACGAAGGAATGCGATCATGCTGATGCTGCGACAGTCCATAAATATCTGCTGATTTGAGTTAACACTACACAAAGAAACCAACAGGATGTTAATAAAATGGCTTGGAAGTGTCACTTCGTTCACTTCATTCTAGATCGCTGTGGGCTTTGGCTTCGCGCGGTATCGACTTAACTGAGTTTTTGAAAGGTCAAATTCATGCATTAAGGACTAATGCATTATTTTCAAAACCAAAAATAGCTGAGTACTTGAGCATTTCAGAGAACACGGTCAAAAAATATCGCCAGAGATTGTCTGTCGATGGACAAGCTGAAGGAAGCAACCGAGGTGCTTGTGGGCGGAAGAAAGTGACCGAGAAGATGAAAAGATTGTCAGGATGTCTTCAGAAAATCCTTTCATGTCTGCCAGAGAAATAAAGCAGGACTCGCATCTTGAATGTGACAGAAGAACAGTTTCGAATCGGTTGCGAGATGCTGGTCTCAAGTCCTTTGCACCGACAAGGAAGACTCTACTGACTGAAGACCATAAACATTGCAGACTTGAATAGGCTCGGCAAAAATCCAATTGGAGCTCTAGAAGGTGGAAGACAGTTGTGTTTTCTGATGAATCGCGATTCTGCCTAAGACAATCCAGCGTGCAGTAAGTTCGAAAATCCTTCGCATGCCGATATTCGGAACCCTATGTTTGCAGCATTCCCAATCGGTCTATGCCTCATGCAATGGTATGGGGAGCATTTTCTGTAAACGGCTTCACGGATTTAGTCAGAATCGAAACCCACTTTGATTCTGAACAGTATACTAATATTCTTGTAGAGCTCCTCGTGCCAATTTGGCCCATGATATCTCAAGGAAAAGGAATTTTCCAACAAGACAATGCGCCTATCCATACTGCCCTTCGAACGCGAACATTTCCCCAACAGAATGATATCAACATCCTCGACTGACCTCCTTACCCTATCGAAAATGTTCGGGGTAGAATGGAACTGAAATTGCAAAGGGAATATGAAAATCCGTCTAAAAGTGACGAACTTTTTGCAACTGTAGAAGAAATTTGAGGAGAACTCATGGAAGTACGGAGTTATCGGAAATCCCTAATTTATTCGATGACTGATCGTGTGGAAGAACTCATGCGTGCTGACGTAGGCATCACGAGATTTTAATATTGTACTTTTATCACTATCATGATGTTCATTTATCGGAGTAATAAAAGGGTATGTGAAAGTGACGCAGGAACAAGTCCTGAGTTATCATTTTTTTTCACCGGGTACTATATTTTTTCCATGACTGTATATATGAAAGAATTTCAGTATCACAAGAATCAGAACTATTGCAAATAATGTCATTATATGTTAGCAAAATAGTTATATAATACTAGACAAAGATAATTAAATGAAAAATAATTATTTCCAATGACCTGAGATAAAAATGGGTACGTCGTTCATCACGAAGTTGAACAACAACATTATGAAATGCGTATATTCAACGAAAGTTATATTTGATATCACTCATTAATTCTGTATAGATGACTGATCACCAGCATCATTCAGCATGAGTACAAAATTCAGGTTAAGCATCAAACATCATAGTAGAAAAAATTGCTGCTACCCAACATAGATTACTCCTGCACAATAACATGCAGTATATTTGTATACGGTATGAATTCAAATAATTAATATTTAATTATGACAATGTTTCATAGTATGGTAATACATACTTATGCAAAATTCATACTTGTGCATACTATGTTTCATACTATGATAATGCATACATATGAGTAATACGTTTTTTATTCATAGTATGTTTCATAGCATGTCAAGACATACGTATGTTAATGCATACGTATGCGCTATTCATACTTGTGCATAGTATGTTTCATAGTATGTTATTACATACGTATGCGTTGTCATACTATTTTTCATACTATGATTCATACGGAATTATTTCTGTACGACAGCGCATATGTATGTATTAACATACTATGAAACATAGCATGCATAATTATGAGCGATGCATACGTATGTCTTGACATTCTATAAATTGTGCTATGAATAAAAATGTATTGCACATATGTATGCATTATCATAGTATGAAACATAGTATGCATAAGTATGAATTTCGCATACGTATGTATCAACATACTGTGAAACATTGTCATAATTAATTATCTAAATTCATACCGTATACACATATACTACATGTTATTGTGCAGGAGTAATCTATGTTGGGCAGCGGCAATTTTTTCTACTATGATGTTTGATGCGCAACCCGAATTTTGTACCCATGCTGAATGATGATGGTGATTATCAGTCATCTATACAGAATTAATGAGTGATATCAAATATAACTTTCGTTGAATATACGCATTTCATCTGTTGTTGTTCAACTTCCTGATGAACGACGTACCCATTTTTATCTCAGGTCATTGGAAATAATTATTTTTCATTTCATTATCTAACTATTTTGCTAACATATAATGACATTATTTGCAGATGAAGAATTCGTCAATAGTTCTGATTCTTGTGATAATGAAATTCTTTCACATATACCACAGTATCTCCACAATATTTCAACGTGTTTCGAAAATTATAGTGAAAACCCACTGATGTTGCCCAACACATCGATTTTGTTTTATTTTTAATACATAAATGCTTCATTTATGTATATTTAGTCTAACCAAGAATTCATCGAGCTGGATCCTTCTCATCTCATGATTGCATGACCTATATGCATTTCTGTTTACATAACAGAATGATATCATAAGAATTTGATTAACGATTACCATATAAGAGCTGGTATTATTCTTGTTTAAACGAAAAAATGACGTGTCTTGTAGCTTTCTTTTGCTCAAAGAATTAGTAATTCAGCGAGTTTACGTTTGAAAAGTCTCATGTGTATTGTGGATCTCTACAATGTCAGTAAAAATTTGAAAGTCCATTTTTGAGTAATCTAAAAGTTAAACATGAAAGTGTTGCTAATATAATTTCCTTGAGTTGCCATTGATTAAGCGCTATTTTGAACACCACCACATTTTAGATAAGTAATTCTATCAAACATGATTCATGAAAGTAATAAAAACTAATTCAATTAGTTTCGAAAAATATTGTTGATATTTATTTTGATTATTTATCTTTCCTATTATTGCTTGAGAAATTGCCACCATATCATAAACGTGTATAATTCTTTTATTAGTGTGTCATTGTATCTGAAGTTTTCCATCATGCCCATCAGGGTTGTCCAGACTAACTCAGAAGGCTCCTGGTTCCTTTCACTTCTCTAATAATAAGCATTAGTTTATTTCCATTGAAAGCATAAATGAACTTGTATGAACGTCAAAACAATTAACTTCACACTGTCTTGACGTGGGAGCATTATTATTAGCTGCTTGCATTACAGGTAACGGTAACGGATTCTTTTAAGATCGTTTATGTTACTGAATGCCAACGAGTTGCTTCACTTTCTTTTTTTCTTCTGCTTAAGGGTTTATGGTACCGTCCTCTTCACTCGAACTTTGATTTTAAAAAATCATACAAAAATGTTTATCTATGATCAAATGGCTATGTCGTTCGTGTGTTGTAACAAATGAATGCCATAAATGTGATTTTAACGTATGAGAAATTGTAATTATTATGATCTTGAAATGCTGCTAATAGCTGTCTCCCTCATTTTGAATCTAAATCAGTTGACTTGCTACATTTAACATGTTACCAGAGAGACAAGGTGCTCTTGACTTTGTTCCCTTTCAGATTAAAATACGACATATTGAATACAGAATGCATGTTATTATTCATATGAGAAATGGTGCATATAAGAATGAATTCATGCTGTTATAGAATATATGTACAACATCAAAACATATGTGCTTATGTATGATATTCCTTCGAAAGATATCCTGCTGTATGCATATATGTTCCATTTTTATGTCAGAAATGTGCTCCGAAAACTCACTCGTGTTTAGGATGAGTATCCCGTACAGAAATAAGTCCGTATGAATCATAGTATGAAAAATAGTATGACAACGCATACGTATGTAATAACATACTATGAAGCATAATATGCAGAAGTATGAATAATGCATAAGTGTGAATAGCGCATACGTATGTATTAACATGCTATGAAACATAGTATGCATAAATATGAAAGATGCATACGTATGTCTTGACATTCTATGAAACATACTATGAATGCCAACTCCGGAGAATGCAATGTGATGCGCATATGTATGCATTATCATAGTATGAAACATAGCATGCATAAGTATGAACTTCGCAGACGTATGTATTAACATACTGTGAAACATTGTCATAATTATTTGAATTCATACCGTATACAAATATACTGCATGTTATTGTGCAGGAGTAATCTATGGTGGGTAGCGGCAATTTTTTCTACTATGATGTATGATGCGTAACCCGAATTTTGTACCCATGCTGAATGATGCTGGTGATTATCAGTCATCTATACAGAATTAATGGGTGACATCAAATATAACTTGCGTTGAATACACGCATTTCATAATGTTGTTCAACTTCCTGATGAACGACGTACCCATTTTTATCTCAGGTCATTGGAAATAATTATTTTTTATTTGATTATCTTTGCGTGGTATTATATAACTATTTTGCTAACATATAATGACATTATTTGCAGATGACGACTTCGTCAATAGTTCTGATTCTTGTGATAATGAAATTCTTTCATATATATGTATATATTGTTCATGCTTTTCAGATACTTCATGCAAAAAGTCGTTGCTGCAAGCTGAAAATTTCATCTGAGACGATTTCATCAAACACGTATGGTACTGCAATTCTGAAATATTGCTCAATGTTTTCCTTATGATTATTAATGCAATAATGATATTTATGGGGCTTCCACAGTATCTCCACAATATTTCAACGTGTTTTGAAAATGATAGTGAAAACCCACTGATGTTGCCCAACACATCGATTTTGTTTCATTTTTGATGCATAGATGATTCATTTATGTACATTTAGTCTAACCAAGAATTCATCGAGGTGGATCCTTTTCATCTCATAATTGCATGACCTATATGCATTTTTGTTTACATAACATGATGATATCATAAGAATTTGATTATCGATTACCATATAAGAGCAGATATTATTCTTGTTTAAACGAAAAAATGACGTGTCTTGTAGCTTTCCTTTGCTCAAAGAATGAATAATTCAACGAGTTTACTTTTTAAAAGTCTCATGTGTATTGTGGATCTCTACAACGTCAGTAAAAATTTGAAAATCCATTTGTGAGTAATCTAAAAGTTAAATATGAAAGTGTTATTAATATAATTTCCTTGAGTTGCCATTGATTAAGCGCTATTTTGAACACCACCACATTTTAGATAAGTAATTCTATCAAACATGATTCATGAAAGTAATAAAAACTAATTCAATTAGTTTCGGAAAATATTGTTGATATTTATTTTGATTATTTATCTTTCCTATTATTGCTTTCGAGAAATTGCCACCATATCATAAACGTGTATAATTCTTTTATTAGTGAGTCATTGTATCTGAAGTTTTCCATCATGCCCATCAGGGTTGTCCAGTCTAACTCAGAAGGCTACTGGTTCCTTTCACTTCCCGGCATTAGTTTATTTCCATTGAAAGCATAAATTAACATCTATGATCTTCGAAACAATTAACTTCACACTGTCATGACGTGGGAGCATTATTATTAGCTGCTTGCATTACAGATAACGGTGACCATGGAAAAGAGAACGCCAACGCTTTCTGACAAAGGAAAGGGTACGTCGTTATCGACAAAGACGAAAATGGCAGGATATGGTTGAGAAAAAGGTGCATCAAAGTAGCACTTCAATTGCAGGAGCAGGCATGTTGGTGAGCGAAAGAACAGGAACGATAGATTTAGAGTTTGAAGGCACTGATGAATCAGAGAATGAAGACGAGAGGAGTGCGTTGATGGGCGAAGATGGAGGTGTCACGATGGATGAGGAAGTTGAAGGTACTGATGAATCAGAGAATGAAGACGAGAGGAGTGCGTTGATGGGCGAAGATGGAGGTGTCACGATGGATGAGGAAGTTGAAGGTACTGATGAATCAGAGAATGAAGACGAGAGGAGTGCGTTGATGGGCGAAGATGGAGGTGTCACGATGAATGAGGAAGTTGAAGAAGGTACTGATGAATCAGAGAATGAAGACGAGAGGAGTGCGTTGATGGGCGAAGATGCAGGTGTCACGATGAATGAGGAAGTTGAAGAAGGTACTGATGAATCAGAGAATGAAGACGAGAGGAGTGCGTTGATGGGCGAAGATGCAGGTGTCACGATGGATGAGGAAGTTGAAGAAGATTCTGCTAACCGTCACTTACCTAGAAGTGGTAGACCGTCAGCATTGTCTCCTCGAGATTTACCTCTTTACGACGGGAGTGCTATTACCGAAATGGAGAGTGCTGTCCTCATACTGTCTTACATCCTCCAGTCGGGGACCAAGAAGGAGAATGTTGATAGTCTATTGAGTTTGATTAAGATGCATTGTCCTAGTGATAGCAATGTAGTTAGCTCCAAGTATAATTTATTCAAACTGTTGCACCGACCTGATTTTGTAACATATCACAGATTTTGTCCCACATGTTTCGAATACATCGGAAATGTAGAAAGTATGGGGCATATCAGGTTGTGTACTGAATGCAATTCCACACTTCCTAACAAGGACCAAAGCCTCGATGGTACCTTCGTTAAGTTTGATATCAAGCGGCAACTACAAGATCAGCTGGACCGATATCCCTGCTTGAGTCACGGGAGAACATCGTCGTCTAGACAATTGTCCATCAACGAAGATTCAGTTATAAGAAGCTTGAAAGATGGGGAGCGCTACAAAGATTTTATGTTGACGCATAGCACAGCTGATACAGTCAATTTGACTTACACTTGGGGTATGGATGCTTTGCAAGTCTTTAAAACATCCAAGTTTCAGGCAACTCCTATCTACTTGAAAATCAATGAGCTACCGGATAGTGTAAAGAAGAATGAAATTTTATGTGTTGGTATTTGGTATGGAAAGGGCAAGGCAATTTGTAAAAGTTTTTTGAAGCCTTTCATTGACCGTCTAAATGAACTGATGATTTCCGGTATTGATTGGGAAGACAGGTCTGTACATTTCCATCCAATTTTGGGCTGCTTTGATGCTGTTCAAAAGGCTGATCTACAATCTATACATCAGTTTAACGGTTCTTTCGGATGTGGTGCATGTCATCATCCTGGTAAACGCGTAAGGAAAGGGC
Organism: Prostheceraeus crozeri; assembly: GCA_907163375.1. Lineage (NCBI taxonomy): Eukaryota > Metazoa > Platyhelminthes > Polycladida > Euryleptidae > Prostheceraeus > Prostheceraeus crozeri. The sequence continues at coordinate 67,954 of CAJQUW010016141.1, forward strand.
GAGGATTTACCAATGTTTACCCTTTTACTGAAGATCGCCATCCGTTAAGGTCTATGGCTGAAACTGTGGAAATCTCTAATTATGTTGATGGCGTCAGTTACCAACACATCGATGGTGTTCGTGGAAAAAGTTGTCTTGCCTCTTTAGCTGGTTTTGATTTCATCTTAGATGCTCCTCCAGATCCACTACATCAATTGTATATCGGAGTTACTAAACGAATGGTTAGTCTATGGTTTGACAGAGAAAATCATTCGCATCCATGGTACGTAGGTGGCAGGATCAAAGAAGTAGATGAACGCATCACCTCCATAAGTGTACCTTCGTGCATCAAGCGAGCTCCAAGATCTTTACTTGAAAGGAAATTTTATCGAGGTCACGAGTTTGAGAATTTTCTACTTTATTACGGGCCAATAGTGATGAAAGATGTTCTACCTCGCAGATACTACTATCATTTCCTTCTGTTGTCTAGTGCAGCATCAGTCCTTAGTGAAAATGACATTTGGCCATCGGACTTAGAGAAAGCTGATATGACGTTAAGATTGTTCGGAAGATTATTTCAAGAATTGTATGGTATTTCCAATATGACGTATAATGTACATCAAGTCACAGAACATCTAGCAGCAAGTGTCAAACGTTTTGGTCCATTATCGTCATTTTCCACTTCTGACTTTGAATCTCAGCATTTTAGATTGAAGAAGGATGTGAAAGGAACGCAGAAAGTACATATGCAAGTGTCCAATATCATTCAAGAACGATTGGGTTTGAGAGCAAGGCAGTCAAGGATTTCGAAGGATAAACTCTCAAGGATCAACAAAACGCAAGAAGTAGGTACCTACTTGTCGCAGGCTGAAGCCGTTGTTTTGGGGCCGGTGAAATTGCTACCGAACACTGAAATGTACGGAATTTCCGGTAGACTCTCAAGCTGTATGAGACTGAAGACTCATGAAGGGATTTCATGCCATTCCATCGACTACAAGTTTAAGGGACGTGTTCGAAATGATAGCCTTATCGATGTTTTCACTCGTAGCTCTCTGGATTCAGGTCGTATAGCTTGTGAAGTGAAGGAAATAATTGTGCAAACAATTTGTGATTGTGGCACCAATGTGTGCACTCTTCATAGTTCGGTTTACTTTATGTGCCATGAGCTAATCTTGGCAACGAACTCTCGTCCGCCGGCATCTTTTCTTAGAATAGATAATCCTCACATTTACTTGTCCGCTGAGCATGTTCAAAAATGCCTTGGGAAAAGTACCAACATCGTGTGTGTCAGTCCAAAAAATATTCGAAGTAATCTCGTTAGGATTAATGATTTTATACTATCCATTCCGAATTTACATACTCAGCAATAATAACCTTCTGGTATTCAAACGTCATTTCTGCGTTTCACAGATGGATTTTTATGTTGTAAAATACAAAGGTTCTGGAAAACTGGCAGTTGTAAAGGAATGTCAGGTGGCTGCGAAATGTGAAGAGGGGTGGCTAGCAAAGCCAAACAAGTCGGGAAAGACATATTCGGCAACACCAGTCCGTGAGTCCTCATTTCCTACTTCAAAAGCTGCATGGAGTTTCACGAAAGAATATCTACACCAGAAGGAAGCAAATGCTGCTGCCACCGTTAGCGGACGAAGTAAGTGACATCAATTCACTCGTGACTATTAAATATCCTATCAGGAGAAATGCGTTCTTATCAACTCGTATTACCTGAGGACCTGAGAATTTCTTCATTGTTTTTGACTCGTACGAGAAAGTTCCATGATGGGATAATCTCATTTTCATGCATGTTGGGATGGGTGGACAAAATCATTATCAGTATGATATAATCGTGGGCCGATAACATAATGTGATTCAGAAAAATGTATACGGTGCACTTGACCGTTGGCGTAACTATCTGAAATTCACAGTGGTGGCATAGGATATTCGAGAATACAAGATATGTGTTCATACGCGTACATGGATTCTGTTGCGTAATGAGTGTCAAGAAGTAAAACAAGTATATAATACAGTCGTCATGAAGGATATTTGAAGTACCAAAACAATTCAAAATGTCACTATAAACTAATAGTAGGGAATGATGGCGTTAAGCCTTGTCATTCATGTACATATGAGTTTCTACATTTAAATGTATTAAGTAGACTATTCTGCGAAGGTATACATTGAATTGCATTTTTTAACTGCTACATAAATCATAAAAAATATTGAGGAATATCAGAACAGGAAGTCTTGGTACTTCGAGTGGTGCCACGTATGATTATGAATGGTTCGACACATACATACAATGATGTTGCATGACTGAATTTCTAATGTACGAGTAGGTGTATGAACATTTCTTATGCAGCAGCATTTGTCCAACATTCGAAATGCGTTTAACAATATTCGGCACATCGCACATTTACAGAAGGGTCTCAGAAAAAAGTTAAAGTTTTTAAGAAGAGTTTTATTTAACATTTTCTAAATTTCTTCTATATTCTCAGATTCGGATCCTTGCAAACAGTGCTCGATTTTGAAGGAGAAGTTGTCGGCCGCAAACGAACGCTATGAGGCTCTACAGCAACACCTTACGGCTTTGCAAGGGAGACTCGATGAAAAGAACGCTTTTCTGAGAAGAGTTGGTGGTAAGCAAATCGATAATCGCAACGCATTGATTTATTTGTTGTACAGATGAAAGGTATTTTCAGATTTCGATACGATGATCACTCGACTAACGGAAGCGACTGAACAAGTAGAAAGTTTGGCATCAACTATCGCAGCAACACCTTCACTTTCTCAAGTTGGCTCATCAGGGCAACCGACAACGACATGCGCTTACAACGCTGGGACCACCATCGGTCAGTTCACGTTCTCCGGTCATTGTGTAAACAAGATGAAACGAGAAAGAAGCTCTAAAGATGGACGATCACGGGTCATTCGGAAAGCTCTGCATGAGCTGTTTGACGTAGAGGAGCTGGCAACGAGAACTCCGGCTGGAGGTGGTGGCAAACCACCTCTCAGTTTGGCGAAATTGACGGCGGTTCAAGGTAAGAAAGCCGAGTGATGCGAAATTGTAATTACTAAGTGATTTCATAAGTAGACTAATGTGAAACGACTATTTCAACGTGGGATCGTGACCATGCCCCTCTGGTTTTTATAACTGGTGCGTGTGATACAGAAAGTATATTATTAAAATATAGCAAAAGCTTCCTAGCACCTAAAGAAGTGTCTTCGACACACATTTGCGCGTTGGATAGTAATACTTGTATGATGTCTACTAAGCCATTATTTGAATAAACTAACTTCAATACATAACTGACGAATGACCACTCAGATGATCTCATATTGCAATTGCTCATCCTTTTCAAATTGTAATTAGTTTATTTTAAAATTTACAAGCGTTATGTATGATCTCGAAACGAAAATTTCGTACCGCTGTAGATATCATAGCCGAAGGTGTTATATGGAATTTCTAGTAGAGAGTTAAATCGAAAATGGGAATACCAACTGAATTCGTTACACAGTTTGGATTGTAGATGCATTATCTAATAGTTGTGACCTCCACGTGTCTTAGCTGAAGTGTTTTCGAAAAAAAGTCACAAAAGAAAAAGGAGAAACATCTGTCTGAATGGCTGTCAGTCACCTACAAATAGCACATCATCTTTCGGAATAATACATTTTACCTCATAATTTTTAGTGTATGTTACAGACACAATCGTCAATCAATCTAATCCAATAAATATTTGTAAAACATTTTCCCGCAAAAACAGACATGCGATATCAGACGTGTACTGATATACCGTCATTCATTCTAAGTATCAAGGTGTATCCAACAGATATAAATAATTTTTCGAGAAAATGGTAAAAACATACGGTTATGTGCCATTTAAGGAAACCGAAAAACATCGGTAAAAAATTTAAATCACGTTTTTCGTTGGTCTTTCTTTAAGATTTTTCTTCATTCTTTTGTGGCACAATTAAAGCATATTTCAAGTTAAATGTAGAAGTGCTGAATTGCATATTTTAACATCCTGTCATGTATCCTCATTTCAAAGTGCATTTAGTGTAAATTGCAATCGACAAGACTTAAAAATAACTACATCCCTACTATACTCCCGTCACTTGAACACTCAAATGTCTTTTCTTCAGACATTGCAAAGCTGGCCTTGGAATGCGATGTGGAGATGGCGGAAGTTAATGCTACAGCAAGACAATTATGCATTGAAGCCAGGCGGACGATTAACAAGAAGAAAGAGAAAGAGGCGAAGAAGAAGGAAGAGGAGAAGAAAAGTATTGAGGATGAGAACGAAGACATTCCAACACCTGACGAAGAAGACGTATAAAGATAGATTTATGCATTTCAATTAATGGTTGACGTATGTTTAGTGTATGGTATACCTCTTTGCATATTATTTTTTAATTTTCATTGTGAATAAGAGAAGGGCAAATATGTCCTGATATAATTACCGAAACATTGATTTATGTGCAACACACACACGCATGCTTATTTATCATATGCATCAGCTCAATGCACGTTTCGGCTTTGGCTTATCCACGCGCAGCTATAGTATTTGAGTGCTAGTCATGAACTGCTAAGAGAAGAAAGGTTGCGATCGAACAAAACTATAGGTGACACCTTGTACTGAATATTCATAGAAATATATGTTGGAAGTTGTTGAGTTTTTATGAATTTACATACATCAACCGTTAATTTTAATGAGGATGTGAAACTCTTGCGTAGTCAGAACTTTCTTAGAATTTCATTCATTTTTATTCGGAGATATCAGATGTTATGCGTATTTTTTCATTTACAACGCCATCTCGTTTCCTATGTAATTTTTGTGATATATCATTCCAGCAATCAATATCTTTGATTGTCAAGTAAACTTAATCAGACTACCAAATGCAAATAATACTCAGATTCATGAGTCTGTAATGATTTAGTTGTAAGTATAGATTTCTTCGACCAATTTGTATTTATATCAAAATGAATAAATTCTTATTAACTCTCCGTAGTCTTCTCAGGTGTCAAAGCCTTCACTCAGGATACTGAGCAATTCTGGAGCGTGTCTCTCACCCCTCTTGTTCTTGTCCTCAATGAATTATTCTTCATGATATCATGTCGATGTATATTTGAGTTAAAACCACAATTTTTTGCGAAAGTTGTAATTAGAGCTCGAGCTTTCGGCCACCGTTCAACTGGTCACTTGGTGAGGTGACTCATCATGTTGAAGTTTGGTCGAATCATTTGCAATGTGAAGTGAGATGTCTGTGAATTTATTTTGATATTAATACAAATTGGTCGAAAAAATCTCATCTTTTCTAACTGTACCGTATTCAAATCAGTTACAAGAATTTTTGGCAAGCTGATTTTTAGTGAAAGAAATTTTCCATACTTTTATAAAGTTTCCATATACTTTTTATAGAGTTTTCCCATACTTTCATAAGTGCTGTACCATGATTTTCAAAGTTTTTTATCTTGTTTGTTGTTGTTGATATCCGACGTTCACTTCTTACGAATAGTCTGAAAACATTCAATTGGAACCAATTACGAGGACTGTAAGTTTGTTGGATGGTAGCAATGGGTATTTGTTATTTTGTATGACGCTGTTTATTGCATTCCACAATTTTTCCGAAGGGCGAAATACCTGCAGTGCAACAACAAGACTTTCAATCGTGACTATTTCCACTGTGACTACTTCAATTCGTGATAAATTTTGACGATGTTTTAGAAACCGATTTAGACGCTGTATTTGTTTTTGAACTTTCGTTTGAAAATCTTATTTACATATATGTAGTTTTATACTTGGCTGTTATTTAGCTATTGTAAATTGTTTTCTTATTTGAATCATTTATATTATACAAGGAGACCCTTAACTCCCTAGACTGCTATTTTTGTACGTATTGTTGCATATTGTACGTATTGTTTTTTTTAATAAAGCTTGCTACATGTATGTAAGTTTCAAGATAATGTAATATTGTCTTCCAGGTTTTTCACTGAAAACGCCATAATGCAATTCCTTTTATGTATGACATTGGTTAAAGATAAAATAAATGAAATTTGATGTAAGATTAATAAGTCGCTGCTCAACTCCAAGTTGGAAACAAGAATTAACAGAATTTGTTTGATGGAAAAAATGGAAATCCTTGATAATAAAAATTATTTGTTTAAAATAAACAATGTAATAAAAAAAACGGCTCACGATTGTGTCTGCGGTTCAAAAAGCATCCGGTTTTGCTTTGATATACGCTTCAAATCATCACAAATTTAGACAACTTGATTTTTAATCAACTGCTGAAAATCGACTTTTCTGAATAAATTTCTGAAAATAGCGCAACTTGTAGCAAGAGATTTCCCCGGGAACTGAGTAGTTCCCAACTTATATCAATGTCAATACACCAACAACCAACTGTTGTTGAAACGTAACACTCAATTTCAAATTCCGTAGAAACTTTGACAAAGTTTCATCTAAATGAAATTTGATCTTTTACATTCTACAACATTGATTAGTCCTAAATGAAAGGAATTTTATAAAAGTGTTTTCAATCAAAAATCTGATACTTTGCATTAGCCAAATAGTCAATAAAACTGTCCAGTGTCTGGTAAGCTATGACAAAAGTGCAGTGTCTTACATAAAGTAATATGGGTCATCCAGTATGAAATACAAAATTTTAAAAATCAAGTTAATAAATTTTTATTACAGTACCGTTTGTTTTTAGTGATTTGACATTTTTTGTCTGCATGTACAGAGCTCAGGTGGCAAATAGTTATTTTTAGTCTTTATAGCAAAGTATACATACTAGTCCCCATATTGGAAACGCTGTTAAGTAGATTTACATTTTTTTCTTCAAAGAGCTATTTAAAGTTTTCTAATTTCAAGATAAAAAGGATTTTTTTACTGTATTAAAAGTGTAAGATGCATATGTAGGAACTCTGGCAATCAACATGTAATAATTCTTACATACATGAACATTTTAACAGATGTTGATCTCCGTAAGTCTCTAATGTTATATCGGGTTCACTCAACTGTTGTTAACCAAGAAATAGAAAATCTGGAAATTTTCCGATTGCATGGCTACGCTAGTAGACTAGTTGCTACGACAATGATATCGAGCGAAGAAACTGGCATACGATTTCAGCACTGCAGATTTACCAGCAGGCAGTAGCCTTTAATAGTGATTAGTCACAGTTGATAGAGTAGCTTTTGAATGATCAGTTCAATATATTATTGTGACAGCGCGAATATTTAGCTCTGACGACTGGTAAGAGTCATAAAAGAGCGGATAAGAAATTTTATTTTTTCAAGTCGCTTGCATGCCATACCACTCTCATTTGATTATTTATTATTATACATCTGGCAGGGGTTAAAGCATCCATAATAATCATTCGGTGCCTACATATGAGATGTGGAGAATGCCATCCATGTTCGAAATGCCAGACCAATACAGCAATAGCGTGGCATAAAATCATCCTTATTTCATTGTCAATAAATAATTGTGAGTTCAGATTTGAATATTCCATTGTCTTGATGTGAGAAGATCTCATTATGACCCCACTATGAATAGATACTTCAAATCTTTTTGAGATCAATAGGTCAGAGAAAGTTAAACAATTCCATTTGACATGTGAGTGATGCACAATTAATTTCGTCATTCTATGCAAAATTATTAAAAGTATAACAGGCTGATGTGCTGACAAACAACGATTCAAAGAATCTACACAATTACAATTATAGGAAATTAGAGGATTTTTAGGAAAAGTACATGTAAATGTCTACTAATGAATTACAATGCTACCTGCCCCATCCAATCGAAACGTACCCTTGTAATAGGAAAGTTGCATAGAGCGGATAATGTATGCTCAATCTGGAAACTGTTTGATTTAGTAATTCATACTTGTACAGCACTAGTCGAAAAAAGTAACTCAATTTGCACCTGAAATTGAAATGTCTGTACCGTTAATCCGTTAATTGTACTGTTGCAATCCGCAATCAAATTGCAATTGCATGTGTTTTCTGATAGAAAGTAATTTCGTGATGGACTGACACCACGAGTTGGTGTGCTTGCAACATCGTAAATGTACTTACACTGTATACATGTAATGTGGAAACAAACAAATGGAAATTTTTAGCTTGTTATTATATCATTGTGCTAGTAAGTGACATTATTTATTTATTCCCAACTAACTTATCTCAGTGATTCTCTTATATCACTTTGCAGTGTTCACATAATATTTTATTCGCTATGACATTGATTTACAAATTAAAATTATTCACATACAATGATTCGCAATAAAAAAATTATATCAAATAATTCATTACAACTCATAATTTTCAATGGTGGCAATTTCTTTTAAGATTGTTTATGTTACTGAATGCTAACGAGTTGCTTCACCTTCTATTTTTATCTTCTGCTTAAGGGTTTATGGTACCATCCTCTTCACTCGAACTTTGATTTTAAAAAATCATACAAAAATGTTTATCTTAGATCAATTGGGTACGTCGTTCTTGTGTTATAACAAATGAATGCCATAAATGTGATTTTATGATGATCCTAAAATGCTGTTAATAGCTGTCTCCCTCATGATATGTTCTGTATCTAAATCAGTTGACTTGCTACATTTAACATGAGGTTACCGGAGACACAAGGTGCTTTTGACTTTGTTCCCTTTCAGATGAAAGTACGACATATTGAATATAGAATGCATATTATTATTCATATGATAATTGGCGGTTGTAATAATGAATTCATGCTGTTGTAGAACATATGTACAACATCAAAACATATGTGCTTTGTATGATATTCTTTCCTACGATATACTGCTGTATGCATATTCTTCATGCTGCATTTTATATCAGAAACATACTCTGAAAACTCACGCGTGTTTAGGATGAATTTGCGTACCTATTTTCATAGTATGTTTCTTTGTATGATTCATGCATATAGCACAACAACGCGTTACATGATCCTAGTACGTCTCATGCTATGTTTCGTATGTCTGTTCCATGCTATGTTTCACACCATGTTTTCACAGCGTATGCCATATATGTATACTACTTTCATAATATGATTCATGCTATGTAAAGTCATCGTATGAATCTTACGTATGCCAAGGTATGGCCCGACAGAGCGTTACATGCTCATAGTATGTTTCATACTATGCTTCATACGTCTGTTCCATACTATGATTCATACTGCGTTTTCACAGTGTGTCTGGTATGAATACGTATATGATTTTTCATGGTATGTTTCATAGTATGATTTTGCTGAGTATGATTTAGGGTATGCTTCATACTAAGTTTCATACTATGGTAACGGGTATGGCCTGACAGAGCGTTACATGTCCATAGTATGTTTCATAGTATGCTTCATACGTCTGTTCCATACTATGATTCATACTATGTTTTCACAGTGTGTCTGGTATGAATACGTATATGATTTTTCATGGTATATTTCATAGTATGATTTTGATGAGTATGATTTAGGGTATGCTTCATACTAAGTTTTATACTATGTAAAGTCATAGTATGAATCATACGTATGCCAGGGTATGGCCTGACAGAGCGTTACATGTCCATAGTATGTTTCATGCTATGTTACATACGTCTGTCTCATACTATGTTTCATACGAATGTTTCATAGTATGATTCATACCAATTTTTTCTGTACGGGATATACGCACATATTTTCATAGTATGTTTCTTTGTATGATTCATGCGTATGACCCGACAACGCGTTACATGCTCTTAGTACGTCTCATACTACGTCTGTCTCATACTATCTTTCATACGAATGTTTCATAGTATGATTCATACCAATTTTTTCTGTATCCCGTACAGAAATAAGTCTGTATGAATCATAGTATGAAAATGTATGAAAAATAGTATGACAACGCATATGTATGTAATAACATACTATGAAACATAGTGTGCATAAGTATGAAAAGCGCATACGCATGTATTAACATACTATGAAACGTAGTATGCGTAAGTATGAATAGCGCATACGTATGTATTAACATACTATGAAACATAGCATGCATAATTATGAGCGATGCATACGTATGTCTTGACATTCTATAAATTGTGCTATGAATAAAAATGTATTGCGCATATGTATGCATTATCATAGTATGAAACATAGTATGCATAAGTATGAATTTCGCATACGTATGTATCAACATACTGTGAAACATTGTCATAATTAATTATCTAAATTCATACCGTATAGACATATACTATACTACATGTTATTGTGCAGGAGTAATCTATGTTGGGTAGCGGCAATTTTTTCTCCTATGATGTTTGATGCGCAACCCGAATTTTGTACCCATGCTGAATGATGATGGTGATTATCAGTCATCTATACAGAATTAATGAGTGATATCAAATATAACTTTCGTTGAATATACGCATTTCATCTGTTGTTGTTCAACTTCCTGATGAACGACGTACCCATTTTTATCTCAGGTCATTGGAAATAATTATTTTTCATTTCATTATCTAACTATTTTGCTAACATATAATGACATTATTTGCAGATGACGAATTCGTCAATAGTTCTGATTCTTGTGATAATGAAATTCTTTCACATATACCACAGTATCTCCACAATATTTCAACGTGTTTCGAAAATTATAGTGAAAACCCACTGATGTTGCCCAACACATCGATTTTGTTTTATTTTTAATGCATAAATGATTCATTTATGTATATTTAGTCTAACCAAGAATTCATCGAGCTGGATCCTTCTCATCTCATGATTGCATGACCTATATGCATTTTTGTTTACATAACAGAATGATATCATAAGAATTTGATTATCGATTACCATATAAGAGCTGGTATTATTCTTGTTTAAACGAAAAAATGACGTGTCTTGTAGCTTTCTTTTGCTCAAAGAATTAGTAATTCAGCGAGTTTACGTTTGAAAAGTCTCATGTGTATTGTGGATCTCTACAATGTCAGTAAAAATTTGAAAGTCCATTTTTGAGTAATCTAAAAGTTAAACATGAAAGTGTTGCTAATATAATTTCCTTGAATTGCCATTGATTAAGCGCTATTTTGAGCAACAACACATTTTAGATAAGTAATTCTATCAAACATGATTCATGAATGTAATAAAAACTAATTCAAATAGTTTCGAAAAATATTGTTGATATTTATTTTGATTATTTATCTTTCCTATTATTGCTTGAGAAATTGCCACCATATCATAAACGTGTATAATTCTTTTATTAGTGTGTCATTGTATCTGAAGTTTTCCATCATGCCCATCAGGGTTGTCCAGTCTAACTCAGAAGGCTCCTGATTCCTTTCATTTCTCTAATAATAAGCATTAGTTTATTTCCATTGAAAGCATAAATGAACTTGTATGAACGTCAAAACAATTAACTTCACACTGTCTTGACGTGGGAGCATTATTATTAGCTGCTTGCATTACAGGTAACGGTAACGGATTCTTTTAAGATTGTTTATGTTACTGAATGCCAACGAGTTGCTTCACTTTCTATTTTTCTTCTGCTTAAGGGTTTATGGTACCGTCCTCTTCACTCGAACTTTGATTTTAAAAAATCATACAAAAATGTTTATCTATGATCAAATGGCTACGTCGTTCGTGTGTTATAACAAATGAATGCCATAAATGTGATTTTAACGTATGAGAAATTGTAATTATTATTATGATCTTGAAATGCTGCTAATAGCTGTCTCCCTCACTTTGTATCTAAATCAGTTGACTTGCTACATTTAACATGTTACCGGAGAGACAAGGTGCTCTTGACTTTGTTCCCTTTCAGATTAAAATACGACATATTGAATACAGAATGCATGTTATTATTCATATGAGAAATGGTGCATATAAGAATGAATTCATGCTGTTATAGAATATATGTACAACATCAAAACATATGTGCTTATGTATGATATTCCTTCGGAAGATATCCTGCTGTATGCATATATGTTGCATTTTTATGTCAGAAATGTGCTCCGAAAACTCACTCGTGTTTAGGATGAGTATACGCACCTATTTTCATAGTATGTTTCTTTGTATGATTCATGCGTATGACCCGACAACGCGTTACATGCTCTTAGTACGTCTCCTACCATGTTTCGTATGTCTGTTCCATACTATGTTTCACACCATGTTTTCACAGCGTCTGCCGTATGAGTATGCATACTATTTTCATAATATGATTCATACTATGTAAAGTCACAGTATGAATCGTACGTATGTTAGGTATGACCCGACAGAGCGTTACATGTCCATAGTATGTTACATACGTCTGTTTCATACTATGTTTCATACGAATGTTTCATAGTATGATTCATACCAATTTTTTCTGTATCCCGTACAAAAATAAGTCTGTATGAATCATAGTATGAAAATGTATGAAAAATAGTATGACAACGCATACGTATGTAATAACATACTATGAAACATAGTGTGCATAAGTATGAAAAGCGCATACGCATGTATTAACATACTATGAAACGTAGTATGCGTAAGTATGAATAGCGCATACGTATGTATTAACATACTATGAAACATAGCATGCATAATTATGAGCGACGCATACGTATGTCTTGACATTCTATAAATTGTGCTATGAATAAAAATGTATTGCGCATATGTATTCATTATCATAGTATGAAACATAGTATGCATAAGTATGAATTTCGCATACGTATGTATCAACATACTGTGAAACATTGTCATAATTAATTATCTAAATTCATACCGTATAGACATATACTATACTACATGTTATTGTGCAGGAGTAATCTATGTTGGGTAGCGGCAATTTTTTCTCCTATGATGTTTGATGCGCAACCCGAATTTTGTACCCATGCTGAATGATGATGGTGATTATCAGTCATCTATACAGAATTAATGAGTGATATCAAATATAACTTTCGTTGAATATACGCATTTCATCTGTTGTTGTTCAACTTCCTGATGAACGACGTACCCATTTTTATCTCAGGTCATTGGAAATAATTATTTTTCATTTCATTATCTAACTATTTTGCTAACATATAATGACATTATTTGCAGATGACGAATTCGTCAATAGTTCTGATTCTTGTGATAATGAAATTCTTTCACATATACCACAGTATCTCCACAATATTTCAACGTGTTTCGAAAATTATAGTGAAAACCCACTGATGTTGCCCAACACATCGATTTTGTTTTATTTTTAATGCATAAATGATTCATTTATGTATATTTAGTCTAACCAAGAATTCATCGAGCTGGATCCTTCTCATCTCATGATTGCATGACCTATATGCATTTTTGTTTACATAACAGAATGATATCATAAGAATTTGATTATCGATTACCATATAAGAGCTGGTATTATTCTTGTTTAAACGAAAAAATGACGTGTCTTGTAGCTTTCTTTTGCTCAAAGAATTAGTAATTCAGCGAGTTTACGTTTGAAAAGTCTCATGTGTATTGTGGATCTCTACAATGTCAGTAAAAATTTGAAAGTCCATTTTTGAGTAATCTAAAAGTTAAACATGAAAGTGTTGCTAATATAATTTCCTTGAATTGCCATTGATTAAGCGCTATTTTGAGCAACAACACATTTTAGATAAGTAATTCTATCAAACATGATTCATGAATGTAATAAAAACTAATTCAAATAGTTTCGAAAAATATTGTTGATATTTATTTTGATTATTTATCTTTCCTATTATTGCTTGAGAAATTGCCACCATATCATAAACGTGTATAATTCTTTTATTAGTGTGTCATTGTATCTGAAGTTTTCCATCATGCCCATCAGGGTTGTCCAGTCTAACTCAGAAGGCTCCTGATTCCTTTCATTTCTCTAATAATAAGCATTAGTTTATTTCCATTGAAAGCATAAATGAACTTGTATGAACGTCAAAACAATTAACTTCACACTGTCTTGACGTGGGAGCATTATTATTAGCTGCTTGCATTACAGGTAACGGTAACGGATTCTTTTAAGATTGTTTATGTTACTGAATGCCAACGAGTTGCTTCACTTTCTATTTTTCTTCTGCTTAAGGGTTTATGGTACCGTCCTCTTCACTCGAACTTTGATTTTAAAAAATCATACAAAAATGTTTATCTATGATCAAATGGCTACGTCGTTCGTGTGTTATAACAAATGAATGCCATAAATGTGATTTTAACGTATGAGAAATTGTAATTATTATTATGATCTTGAAATGCTGCTAATAGCTGTCTCCCTCACTTTGTATCTAAATCAGTTGACTTGCTACATTTAACATGTTACCGGAGAGACAAGGTGCTCTTGACTTTGTTCCCTTTCAGATTAAAATACGACATATTGAATACAGAATGCATGTTATTATTCATATGAGAAATGGTGCATATAAGAATGAATTCATGCTGTTATAGAATATATGTACAACATCAAAACATATGTGCTTATGTATGATATTCCTTCGGAAGATATCCTGCTGTATGCATATATGTTGCATTTTTATGTCAGAAATGTGCTCCGAAAACTCACTCGTGTTTAGGATGAGTATACGCACCTATTTTCATAGTATGTTTCTTTGTATGATTCATGCGTATGACCCGACAACGCGTTACATGCTCTTAGTACGTCTCCTACTATGTTTCGTATGTCTGTTCCATACTATGTTTCACACCATGTTTTCACAGCGTCTGCCGTATGAGTATGCATACTATTTTCATAATATGATTCATACTATGTAAAGTCACAGTATGAATCGTACGTATGTTAGGTATGACCCGACAGAGCGTTACATGTCCATAGTATGTTACATACGTCTGTTTCATACTATGTTTCATACGAATGTTTCATAGTATGATTCATACCAATTTTTTCTGTATCCCGTACAAAAATAAGTCTGTATGAATCATAGTATGAAAATGTATGAAAAATAGTATGACAACGCATACGTATGTAATAACATACTATGAAACATAGTGTGCATAAGTATGAAAAGCGCATACGCATGTATTAACATACTATGAAACGTAGTATGCGTAAGTATGAATAGCGCATACGTATGTATTAACATACTATGAAACATAGCATGCATAATTATGAGCGACGCATACGTATGTCTTGACATTCTATAAATTGTGCTATGAATAAAAATGTATTGCGCATATGTATTCATTATCATAGTATGAAACATAGTATGCATAAGTATGAATTTCGCATACGTATGTATCAACATACTGTGAAACATTGTCATAATTAATTATCTAAATTCATACCGTATAGACATATACTATACTACATGTTATTGTGCAGGAGTAATCTATGTTGGGTAGCGGCAATTTTTTCTCCTATGATGTTTGATGCGCAACCCGAATTTTGTACCCATGCTGAATGATGATGGTGATTATCAGTCATCTATACAGAATTAATGAGTGATATCAAATATAACTTTCGTTGAATATACGCATTTCATCTGTTGTTGTTCAACTTCCTGATGAACGACGTACCCATTTTTATCTCAGGTCATTGGAAATAATTATTTTTCATTTCATTATCTAACTATTTTGCTAACATATAATGACATTATTTGCAGATGACGAATTCGTCAATAGTTCTGATTCTTGTGATAATGAAATTCTTTCACATATACCACAGTATCTCCACAATATTTCAACGTGTTTCGAAAATTATAGTGAAAACCCACTGATGTTGCACAACACATCGATTTTGTTTTATTTTTAATGCATAAATGATTCATTTATGTATATTTAGTCTAACCAAGAATTCATCGAGCTGGATCCTTCTCATCTCATGATTGCATGACCTATATGCATTTTTGTTTACATAACAGAATGATATCATAAGAATTTGATTAACGATTACCATATAAGAGCTGGTATTATTCTTGTTTAAACGAAAAAATGACGTGTCTTGTAGCTTTCTTTTGCTCAAAGAATTAGTAATTCAGCGAGTTTACGTTTGAAAAGTCTCATGTGTATTGTGGATCTCTACAATGTCAGTAAAAATTTGAAAGTCCATTTTTGAGTAATCTAAAAGTTAAACATGAAAGTGTTGCTAATATAATTTCCTTGAATTGCCATTGATTAAGCGCTATTTTGAGCACCAACACATTTTAGATAAGTAATTCTATCAAACATGATTCATGAATGTAATAAAAACTAATTCAAATAGTTTCGAAAAATATTGTTGATATTTATTTTGATTATTTATCTTTCCTATTATTGCTTGAGAAATTGCCACCATATCATAAACGTGTATAATTCTTTTATTAGTGTGTCATTGTATCTGAAGTTTTCCATCATGCCCATCAGGGTTGTCCAGTCTAACTCAGAAGGCTCCTGATTCCTTTCATTTCTCTAATAATAAGCATTAGTTTATTTCCATTGAAAGCATAAATGAACTTGTATGAACGTCAAAACAATTAACTTCACACTGTCTTGACGTGGGAGCATTATTATTAGCTGCTTGCATTACAGGTAACGGTAACGGATTCTTTTAAGATTGTTTATGTTACTGAATGCCAACGAGTTGCTTCACTTTCTTTTTTTCTTCTGCTTAAGGGTTTATGGTACCGTCCTCTTCACTCGAACTTTGATTTTAAAAAATCATACAAAAATGTTTATCTATGATCAAATGGCTACGTCGTTCGTGTGTTATAACAAATGAATGCCATAAATGTGATTTTAACGTATGAGAAATTGTAATTATTATTATGATCTTGAAATGCTGCTAATAGCTGTCTCCCTCATTTTGTATCTAAATCAGTTGACTTGCTACATTTAACATGTTACCGGAGAGACAAGGTGCTCTTGACTTTGTTCCCTTTCAGATTAAAATACGACATATTGAATACAGAATACATGTTATTATTCATATGAGAAATGGTGCATATAAGAATGAATTCATGCTGTTATAGAATATATGTACAACATCAAAACATATGTGCTTATGTATGATATTCCTTCGAAAGATATCCTGCTGTATGCATATATGTTGCATTTTTATGTCAGAAATGTGCTCCGAAAACTCACTCGTGTTTAGGATGAGTATACGCACCTATTTTCATAGTATGTTTCTTTGTATGATTCATGCGTATGACCCGACAACGCGTTACATGCTCTTAGTACGTCTCATACCATGTTTCGTATGTCTGTTCCATACTATGTTTCACACCATGTTTTCACAGCGTGTGCCGTATGAGTATGCATACTTTTTTCATAATATGATTCATACTATGTAAAGTCACAGTATGAATCGTACGTATGTTAGGTATGACCCGACAGAGCGTTACATGTTCATAGTATGTTTCATAGTATGCTTCATACGTCTGTTCCATACTATGATTCATACTGCGTTTTCACAATGTGTCTGGTATGAATACGTATATGATTTTTCATGGTTTGTTTCATAGTATGATTTTGATGAGTATGATTTAGGGTATGCTTCATACTAAGTTTCATACTATGTTAAGTCATAGTATGAATCATACGCATGCCAGGGTATGGCCCGACAGAGCGTTACATGTCCATAATATGTTTCATACTATGTTACATACGTCTGTTTCATACGAATGTTTCATAGTATGATTCATACCAATTTTTTCTGTATCCCGTACAGAAATAAGTCTGTATGAATCATAGTATGAAAATGTATGAAAAATAGTATGACAACGCATACGTATGTAATAACATACTATGAAACATAGTGTGCATAAGTATGAAAAGCGCATACGCATGTATTAACATACTATGAAACGTAGTATGCGTAAGTATGAATAGCGCATACGTATGTATTAACATACTATGAAACATAGCATGCATAATTATGAGCGACGCATACGTATGTCTTGACATTCTATAAATTGTGCTATGAATAAAAATGTATTGCGCATGTGTATGCATTATCATAGTATGAAACATAGTATGCATAAGTATGAATTTCGCATACGTATGTATCAACATACTGTGAAACATTGTCATAATTAATTATCTAAATTCATACCGTATAGACATATACTATACTACATGTTATTGTGCAGGAGTAATCTATGTTGGGTAGCGGCAATTTTTTCTCCTATGATGTTTGATGCGCAACCCGAATTTTGTACCCATGCTGAATGATGATGGTGATTATCAGTCATCTATACAGAATTAATGAGTGATATCAAATATAACTTTCGTTGAATATACGCATTTCATCTGTTGTTGTTCAACTTCCTGATGAACGACGTACCCATTTTTATCTCAGGTCATTGGAAATAATTATTTTTCATTTCATTATCTAACTATTTTGCTAACATATAATGACATTATTTGCAGATGACGAATTCGTCAATAGTTCTGATTCTTGTGATAATGAAATTCTTTCACATATACCACAGTATCTCCACAATATTTCAACGTGTTTCGAAAATTATAGTGAAAACCCACTGATGTTGCCCAACACATCGATTTTGTTTTATTTTTAATGCATAAATGATTCATTTATGTATATTTAGTCTAACCAAGAATTCATCGAGCTGGATCCTTCTCATCTCATGATTGCATGACCTATATGCATTTTTGTTTACATAACAGAATGATATCATAAGAATTTGATTAACGATTACCATATAAGAGCTGGTATTATTCTTGTTTAAACGAAAAAATGACGTGTCTTGTAGCTTTCTTTTGCTCAAAGAATTAGTAATTCAGCGAGTTTACGTTTGAAAAGTCTCATGTGTATTGTGGATCTCTACAATGTCAGTAAAAATTTGAAAGTCCATTTTTGAGTAATCTAAAAGTTAAACATGAAAGTGTTGCTAATATAATTTCCTTGAATTGCCATTGATTAAGCGCTATTTTGAGCAACAACACATTTTAGATAAGTAATTCTATCAAACATGATTCATGAATGTAATAAAAACTAATTCAAATAGTTTCGAAAAATATTGTTGATATTTATTTTGATTATTTATCTTTCCTATTATTGCTTGAGAAATTGCCACCATATCATAAACGTGTATAATTCTTTTATTAGTGTGTCATTGTATCTGAAGTTTTCCATCATGCCCATCAGGGTTGTCCAGTCTAACTCAGAAGGCTCCTGATTCCTTTCATTTCTCTAATAATAAGCATTAGTTTATTTCCATTGAAAGCATAAATGAACTTGTATGAACGTCAAAACAATTAACTTCACACTGTCTTGACGTGGGAGCATTATTATTAGCTGCTTGCATTACAGGTAACGGTAACGGATTCTTTTAAGATTGTTTATGTTACTGAATGCCAACGAGTTGCTTCACTTTCTTTTTTTCTTCTGCTTAAGGGTTTATGGTACCGTCCTCTTCACTCGAACTTTGATTTTAAAAAATCATACAAAAATGTTTATCTATGATCAAATGGCTACGTCGTTCGTGTGTTATAACAAATGAATGCCATAAATGTGATTTTAACGTATGAGAAATTGTAATTATTATTATGATCTTGAAATGCTGCTAATAGCTGTCTCCCTCATTTTGTATCTAAATCAGTTGACTTGCTACATTTAACATGTTACCGGAGAGACAAGGTGCTCTTGACTTTGTTCCCTTTCCGATTAAAATACGACATATTGAATACAGAATGCATGTTATTATTCATATGAGAAATGGTGCATATAAGAATGAATTCATGCTGTTATAGAATATATGTACAACATCAAAACATATGTGCTTATGTATGATATTCCTTCGAAAGATATCCTGCTGTATGCATATATGTTGCATTTTTATGTCAGAAATGTGCTCCGAAAACTCACTCGTGTTTAGGATGAGTATACGCACCTATTTTCATAGTATGTTTCTTTGTATGATTCATGCGTATGACCCGACAACGCGTTACATGCTCTTAGTACGTCTCATACCATGTTTCGTATGTCTGTTCCATACTATGTTTCACACCATGTTTTCACAGCGTGTGCCGTATGAGTATGCATACTTTTTTCATAATATGATTCATACTATGTAAAGTCACAGTATGAATCGTACGTATGTTAGGTATGACCCGACAGAGCGTTACATGTTCATAGTATGTTTCATAGTATGCTTCATACGTCTGTTCCATACTATGATTCATACTGCGTTTTCACAATGTGTCTGGTATGAATACGTATATGATTTTTCATGGTTTGTTTCATAGTATGATTTTGATGAGTATGATTTAGGGTATGCTTCATACTAAGTTTCATACTATGTTAAGTCATAGTATGAATCATACGCATGCCAGGGTATGGCCCGACAGAGCGTTACATGTCCATAGTATGTTTCATACTATGTTACATACGTCTGTTTCATACGAATGTTTCATAGTATGATTCATACCAATTTTTTCTGTATCCCGTACAGAAATAAGTCTGTATGAATCATAGTATGAAAATGTATGAAAAATAGTATGACAACGCATACGTATGTAATAACATACTATGAAACATAGTGTGCATAAGTATGAAAAGCGCATACGCATGTATTAACATACTATGAAACGTAGTATGCGTAAGTATGAATAGCGCATACGTATGTATTAACATACTATGAAACATAGCATGCATAATTATGAGCGACGCATACGTATGTCTTGACATTCTATAAATTGTGCTATGAATAAAAATGTATTGCGCATATGTATGCATTATCATAGTATGAAACATAGTATGCATAAGTATGAATTTCGCATACGTATGTATCAACATACTGTGAAACATTGTCATAATTAATTATCTAAATTCATACCGTATAGACATATAATATACTACATGTTATTGTGCAGGAGTAATCTATGTTGGGTAGCGGCAATTTTTTCTCCTATGATGTTTGATGCGCAACCCGAATTTTGTACCCATGCTGAATGATGATGGTGATTATCAGTCATCTATACAGAATTAATGAGTGATATCAAATATAACTTTCGTTGAATATACGCATTTCATCTGTTGTTGTTCAATTTCCTGATGAACGACGTACCCATTTTTATCTCAGGTCATTGGAAATAATTATTTTTCATTTCATTATCTAACTATTTTGCTAACATATAATGACATTATTTGCAGATGACGAATTCGTCAATAGTTCTGATTCTTGTGATAATGAAATTCTTTCACATATACCACAGTATCTCCACAATATTTCAACGTGTTTCGAAAATTATAGTGAAAACCCACTGATGTTGCACAACACATCGATTTTGTTTTATTTTTAATGCATAAATGATTCATTTATGTATATTTAGTCTAACCAAGAATTCATCGAGCTGGATCCTTCTCATCTCATGATTGCATGACCTATATGCATTTTTGTTTACATAACAGAATGATATCATAAGAATTTGATTAACGATTACCATATAAGAGCTGGTATTATTCTTGTTTAAACGAAAAAATGACGTGTCTTGTAGCTTTCTTTTGCTCAAAGAATTAGTAATTCAGCGAGTTTACGTTTGAAAAGTCTCATGTGTATTGTGGATCTCTACAATGTCAGTAAAAATTTGAAAGTCCATTTTTGAGTAATCTAAAAGTTAAACATGAAAGTGTTGCTAATATAATTTCCTTGAATTGCCATTGATTAAGCGCTATTTTGAGCACCAACACATTTTAGATAAGTAATTCTATCAAACATGATTCATGAAAGTAATAAAAACTAATTCAAATAGTTTCGAAAAATATTGTTGATATTTATTTTGATTATTTATCTTTCCTATTATTGCTTGAGAAATTGCCACCATATCATAAACGTGTATAATTCTTTTATTAGTGTGTCATTGTATCTGAAGTTTTCCATCATGCCCATCAGGGCTGTCCAGTCTAACTCAGAAGGCTCCTGGTTCCTTTCACTTCTCTAATAATAAGCATTAGTTTATTTCCATTGAAAGCATAAATGAACTTGTATGAACGTCAAAACAATTAACTTCACACTGTCTTGACGTGGGAGCATTATTATTAGCTGCTTGCATTACAGGTAACGGTAACGGATTCTTTTAAGATTGTTTATGTTACTGAATGCCAACGAGTTGCTTCACTTTCTTTTTTTCTTCTGCTTAAGGGTTTATGGTACCGTCCTCTTCACTCGAACTTTGATTTTAAAAAATCATACAAAAATGTTTATCTATGATCAAATGGCTACGTCGTTCGTGTGTTATAACAAATGAATGCCATAAATGTGATTTTAACGTATGAGAAATTGTAATTATTATTATGATCTTGAAATGCTGCTAATAGCTGTCTCCCTCATTTTAGTAGTTTATAGTGTGACATCCGGCGCGACGCTTCGCTTCGCTTCGCTTGCGCCGGATGTCACACTTTTGCGGTTTTTTTTTCAAAAAATCAAAATTTCAAAATTTCAAAATTTCAAAAATTTAGGTAGACTTCAAATTTCACGTGGCCGAAGGTCGAAGGGCGAAAATTTAAGCGTTTTTAAAAATACCCAATTTTTCAAATTTTTCAAAATCTTAAAATTTGAGAATTACAATTTTCACCCCCGCTTAAATCATGACCGTTGCAGGACACCGAAAAAATCATAAAAGTTAAGAATCTCAAAATTTGTGAATTACAATTTTCTCGCTTAAATCATGACCGTTCTAGGTCATGTAAAACCGGACACAGAAAATTATAAAAGTTAAGAATCTCAAATTTGTGATTATGTCATTTTTCAGGTTTTTAAAATATATCATGTGACCAAAAATATTTCTTTAAAAATGGAAGGAACAAAAATGGAAGGAACTTCAGAAATGGATGAAACCTCAAGAATATATCCTTCGTTATCTCAATTAAAAATAAGTGAATTAAATATTGAAAAACACAAAGATAGAGTACGTTATATGAAAGATAAGGAATCCCAATTATTATTAAGATTAGAGCATTATAAAAAATTAAGAAAGAGATGGAGTAAAGTTAAGAATGTAACACAAAGAATTGGCATATTCTTAACAATAAGTTTAGGTACGTTAACAATTGTTATATCTTCAGGTGTTTTAGTAATTCCAGTAGTTGCTACAGCTTTAACAGGTACGGGTGTTTTTGCAACTTCACTTGTTGCAATGTTAGATAAATCTTTAATAACTAAGAAACGAAAATCATTAAAAACTAAGCATTTACATATTAAAGAAGTCTATGATAAACTACATTACTACTTTCAAAGAGTATGTGATGATAATGTTATTACGTTAGATGAGATTGAAAAATTTGATCAAATAGCTAATGAAGTAAATCAAATATCATTTCAATCACAGACAGAAAAAGTTGATGATAAGAATAGACAGGATGGCAAAATTTCTAGTGATGGTAAAACTTTTAGTGATGATAAAATTTTTTTAGAAGAGCTAAAAACTTTATTAGACAAAACTTTATTAAACAAAACTTTATTAAACAAAACTTAAAAAGAGAAAACTTTAAACGAAAAGATGTCAAACAACAAAGCAATAAAAAAATAATTTGTTCAGTAAAATGTTTTTGCTGTATTCCAATGTTACCACAAAATTCAAATATTATATTTTAAAAATGGATAAAATTAGAGCTGATAATTTTAAAAGTATAAAACAATTAGAAGAGTTAATAAAACAAAGAAATATTATGAAAGAAAATCATCTTCAGCATAGAATGATAAAAGCTGGTATTCAATCTGATATGTTTGAAAAAATGCAGCAAACCGAGCAAGTAAAAACTGATTTTGAGAAAACTATGAAACCATTTAAAACTCTTGAAAAAGAAAGTACAAATAATGATAAACAAATTGATATAACAGATCCAGAGCACAAAACTATATTAGATGACTATGGATTACTAGAATCAAACATTAATAAGAAATTACCAAAATCTATGCAATTTGAACATTCTATTTCATTTATAGATGGAAAAACAATACCTAGATTTTATCTCGGACAAAAAGAAATATTTCCACAACCTTTTCGAGGTTTAATTTTTTCACCAGATAAATCTCCTTTTAATTTAGATAGAAATTTTGTTAATCTTTTAAGAGGAGCAGATTTAAATAATTATGCTGTAGAAGATCTCATAAAATATAAAGCTATGTTAGACAGAGTTGGTGCAGTAAAATCTCTTAGACGTTATAAACAATTAGAAAATTTATTATCAACGGGAGTTAAAGTAGGAAAAGGTTTATCTGAAAAACAGAAAACAGAAACAACCATATTTTTACCAGATGATCCACAAGAATTACTAAATAGATTAAATATTTTAATATCTGCAATAAAAGAAGGACATAATTCTAGTTTCAATGAAATTCATGCTATATTGAAAAGACTGTTAGAAAAAAAGATTCTAAATGAAGAGGATTATAAAAGTGTAGCTGAAATATGTTGTTTCTAATTTTTATCTATGATTTTTATTTATGATTTTTATCTATGATTTTTATTTATGATTTTTATCTATGATTTTTATCTATGATTTTTATCTACGATTTTTATCTATAATATTTATTTAATTTTTTTAGTTTAAAAATGTGTTCAGCAGATTTAGACAAAATTAATAATCATTTAGAAAATTTGACAGAGATTTTGGGTTCATCAAAATTTAGTACGACGTTAAAAATTATAACAACTACTTCATCACACACTTGTAATTTAGAACCCATTCTACATTTGGAACAAAATAAAAATTATCAAATTGCATTGACTAGTTTCTCCACATTTAACACTATTCAAAACGTTATCAAAGATGTGAATGATCAATTTAGATATTCTACTGATAAAGGCAAAACATGGAAAATATTAACTTTTCTTCCTGGTTCTTACGAAGTTGAAACAATATCAAATGAAATTAAGAGACATTTAGGTATACCATTTAAAGATAAGAAACAATTACATTTTGCAGTTGAACCGGCAGTTAATAAATTTTCTCTTACTTTAGACGAAAATCATCAAGTTGATTTTAATCATGATAGATCATTGTCAAAGCTATTAGGATTTAATAAACAAACCTATAGTCAAGGTTATCATTTAGGTGAGAAGATTCCAAAAATAACTGAAATAAATTCAATTGTTGTACATTGTGACATTATTGAAGGAGGATATATAAATGGTAAATTATCAAATTTAATATTCAGTTTTCCAGCTTTTACTGTACCCATTGGTTATAGATTAAATGTATTTCCACAAACATTAATATATTTTCCTATTACAAGAAAAACTATTAACAACATTAACATTAGAATCACTGATGAAAAAGGACAAGAAATAAATTTTGGAGGTGAAGAGATTATGATAGATCTTTTGGTTCGGGAGGTATAAACTCCCACGCGAAGCTAGAGAAGTTTAATTTTCTTCTTCTTTAGAAACAAAAAATAAAAAAAATAAAAATAAATTTTTTTATTAAAAAATGAGTGAACTACCTCCATTAAATAAAAAAAAACTTAAATTTAATCATCATCCAAATTTATCTAATAAAGTTTTGTCAGTTATTTGTGGAAGATCAGGATGTGGAAAAACATATCTATTATTTAAAATTTTAACGACTCCAAATTTTTTGGATTATAACAATCTTATAATTTATACAACAACAGCAGAACAACCCGTCTATCAATTTTTAAAATATGGATTTGAAAATAATCTTAAAAAAACTGCAATTGCTTCATTATTCAAAGAATATGAAAAATCTGAAGATGAAGAAGAAATAAGTTCGTGGTGTGAAGAAGCAGCAAAAAATAATCAGTTAGTAGAATCTAATAAAAATAACCATATAAAGATACAATTAATAGATGATAGTGGTAATATGCAAGATCCTAGTAAACTAGATAAAACAATGAAACATTGTGTAATTTTTGATGATTGTGTTAATGATAGAAATCAGTCAGTTCAGAGAAATTATTTCACAAGAGGTAGACATAATAACTGTAGTGTTTTTTATTTAACACAAAGTATGTATTCATTAGACGGAAGTGTTATTAGAAAGAATGCAAATATATTTATACTATTTGAAATAAATGCAAGAAACTTAAGTGATTTGTTAAGAGATTTATGTGTAAGAAATAAAGATGAATTTAAACAATCGTGTAACAATGCTTGGTCAAAAGATTATGGATTTATCACAATTAATATTGATAAAAAAATTCATGAAAGAGTTATAGAAAATATTTTCGAGGAGTGAAAGAGTTATAGAAAATATTTTCGAGGAGTGAAAGAGTTATAGAAAATATTTTCGAGGAGTGATCGAACAATTTTTTCTTATAAATTTTTTGTTAATAAAAAAAAAAATATGTTGAATGATTATAAGATAGAGCATGTACCAGTTTTAAAAGATTATCGTCATCCTACAAATCCTGTAAATTCGAAGAAAGAAGTTAGATTTTATTATCATCATAAATACGTAGCGCTCGTTACAGATTATAAAACAAAACATGGTATTAAACCGTGTGTTAAAACAAAAGACTTTCCACTTTGTTTAAGAAGTTTCCGAGTATTTTTGGCGTATAATAATTTATGGTGGTTGGTTAAGAAAGAACATTTAACAGCACATGAATTAGAAACATTACATCAATTACATATTCCTGTGTATATGCAAAAACGGAACCGAGGTTCTATGTAAAAATTCATTTTTTCTTATAAAAAATATGAATCGTGAAATGTCTCTCGGACAAACGTCTAGGATTGATGAATTAATCAAGAAACAAATTGCTGAGTTTGATGCGCAAATTAAACATAGTAAACGTAGTAAACGTATTAAAAAACAGAAACGTACTAGGCGTAGTATTAGACGTAATACTAAAAAACAGAAAAGTGGAACAAAAGAAATATTAGAAACCCCTATTACTGATATCTTTTTTGATGATAGAATTAAGGATGAACTTGGTGATGATTTATGTAATTTATTTAATCCAAATGAAATTAAATATGAAAATGTATCTTTTATTAATGTAGTAAATGATATGCGGAAACTTTTAGCAAATGGTAAAATTATTAATTTACTTGGAAAAGTTGTTAAAGATCAGGAAAATATAATTCAAAATTTTTACGTAACCTTCTATAATAAAAAATCATTTGAAACATGGTTTTCGAATCTGGATGAGAAATCCGATGCTAACGAATGGATTTTTACAGGTAATATTAAATATGAAGATTTTGGAATGAAGTTAGTACAAAGATCGCATAGAGGGGCAGGGATTAATATGAAATATAGAATCAAAGAATATTTCGGTGAATATTGTTATATTCCTTCTGAAGATTTTTGTTTTATTAAATGTTATAATGTTTTACGAGGTTTTAATGAAGAACAAGGAGAAATGATGAAAGAAATGTTTAATAATTTTTTATATAAAGAGAAAGCCACATCTAGAACAGGAGTAATGTCTAACTGTAAATTTTCTCAATTCAATAAATATTTTGGAGAATGTGTTCAATATTATAGTCCTGCCAATCGTCATTTAAATCCTAGAGGAATTGAAACGTTTCATAATTATGTTTATTACAATTATTTTCACGCAGGTTCAACAATTGGTCACTATTGTTTAATTAATAAATCTCATAAATTAAAAGCTATTAGAGAAATTGAAAATAATTTCAAACCCATATATAAAACAGTTACTGATGAAAATCTAACAACGCGTCCATATAAAATCATAACAAAGAAAAAAATTGACTATGGTTCAACATATATTTGGGATCTCGAAACTTTTCCCGATCCTAACTGTTCAACAGCTCATCCTATTCCTTACGCTGTAGGAGCTATTAATTTTAATAAATTTATATGTTGTTTACCGAAACAAAGATTGAAAGAATTAGAAACACGTTTGCTAAGTGATATGATTAAAATTAAACGATCAAAAGATGAAGATGAAATTAAAAAACTTAAAAAACAGATTAATGAGTATAATAATTTAACTGAATTAGAATTTAATAAACTTCAAAATTGTGTGAAAATATTTACGAGAACTGAGGATGATGAATGTTCGATCGGGGGAAACCCAGAGGACGTATGTCCGATCCATCAATTTTTTAAAACTCTTGGAAAATTTAATTATTCTAGAGTAACTTTAATAGCTCACAATTCATCAGGTTTTGATTCCTATTTTCCGATAAAAGCTAATTTTAAATTATCTAAACCGCCTCTTAAAACTTCAAGAGGAATATTGACTGCTTCATTACAAAATCCTTATACAACTGAATGTGTTAGTAGATACATTCAAAAATCTTTTAGATTTAAAAACAATATGAAAAAAGATTCACCTTCAGGTAAATTAGCACTTCAAACTATTATAATGAAATGTAGTTATCAACATGTAAAAACAAGTCTTTCTAAATGGTGTGAGAATTTTAAAATTCCTACGAATGTGTGTAAATTAAATTATGAAATTGGAGACATAACACATGAAAATTATAAAGAAAAAGAAAATGAATGGAGACCATATTTAGTTAACGATATTCTTTCTTTAGCTTTTTGTATCTACAAATATAATAATGTTATGCAAGATTTAGTTGGTGAAGATATAACTACTAATTTGACATCCTCTGCTTTAACATTTAACGGTTGGATGAAAAGCGTACAAAATGACAATATAAATATTCATTCTCATATAGATTTATGGGCTAGAAATTATATTAGAAAATCTGTTAAAGGTGGAAGAGTTTCAGCAAATATAAGAAAATACATATCGCCATTTTGTAGCATCTTGTTACCAATATTAAAACAGTATTTACCTGGTCGCTACGCTGGTGGGGCTTTGTCCCCTGGAAATAATTTAATAGATTTAATGAAACAGTATCGAGATTTAGGAGATAAAACTGAAATTTGTAAGAAAATTTCAAATCAACTACTTGAACAAAAAAATGAATTTCTAATGGCTTTTGATGCAACATCTTTATATCCATCAGCTATGTATGATGAAAATTCAGAATACCCTAAAGCTGAATCAGCTAGAAAATTTCGTCAAGAAGAAGAGCGGGAAATAGTATATAAATTTAATACACAAACATTTAGACCAAAAACTGGAATATTCTCTGTTGTGTTTCAATATCCGAATGATATGTTTTTCCAACCAGTTCCTATTAAAGATAAAGTTAAAAATCAAAATAATAATTCTCATGTAAAAGTAATCAGGTTTAGAAATGGTATATGTTATGATGTATTAACTTCTGTTGACATACAAGAAATTGTTAGATGTGGGGGGAAAATCTTACATATTACTGATGGTATAATTTATGAAAAAAATTATCAAGTTTCACCATTTCGAAATTATATTGAAAAACTTTTTAATTTGAGAAAAAGATATAAAACAGAAGGAAATACTGTAGGTGATGAGTTAATTAAATTATTGATGAATTCGCTATATGGCAAAACTGTGCAAAAAGATATAACCACTAAATATCATTTATGGAATGAGAATACATTGAGAAAAAATTTCACTCAAGAAGTAAAAGATTATGAAAAATTAAATGATGAACAATATTTAGCGAAAGTAGAAATGGAAGATGATGAATTTCTCAAAACTAATATTGTAAAAGATGGGAAGACGTCATTCATGCCATCACACTTAGGTTCTTTCATTCTTTCTCACTCTAGAAGAATCATGAATAACTTTATTTTAGAAATTAATGGTTTCAAAGAAAAATACATTCATTATACAGATACTGATTCAATATATATTTCCAATGAGCTCTTTAATAAATTAGACGCTGCTGGATATGTTGGAGGAGAATTGTGTCAAGGGAAAAATGATTATGGAAATGGTGGAATTATTTTTGCAATGTTTATTGCACCTAAAGTAAAATACTGTATTACTGTAGATGAACAAGGGAGACTTAGTGAAAAGAAAACATTCAAAGGATATTCACAAGATAAAGTAAAAGTAGAAGATTTTCTAAAATTATATTCGGGGAAAACATTATCGACTACAGTTAATAAACCATGGAAAAGATCTTTAGAAACTGGAATTAGTATTCCTGATAAAAATAATAATACTGAAGAAACAAAATTTTCTGGTCAAATAAATATTCTTAAACGTCAAGCACCAGATGAAAATGAAATTTTGTTACCTTATAACGGAGAAGATATTCAAGCTGAAATATTTCAAACAATCATCTGTGAGAGTAATTTAAGTGATGATGATGACACGTGGGAATAATAATTTTTTTATTACATCTAAAAATTTTATAACATCTAAAAAATTTATAACATCTAAAAACTTATTCCATCTAAAAACTTATTCCATCTAAAAACTTATTCCATCTAAAAACTTATTACATCTAAAAAATTTATTACATCTATAAACTTATTACATCTAAAAACTTATTACATCTAAAAATTTTATTACATATGAAAATATATTTATCGAATATTTTGGTATTTTCTATTAAGTTTTATCATATTAAGTTTCATCATATAATGTTCTATAATATTAAGTTTCATCATATAATGTTTTATCAAAAGATAATTTAAATTTATTTTCACTAACTATTGATTCTTCATCATCATCATAAATTGTTTCTTCAACATCATAAATTACACTTTTTGGTAAAGAATGCCATTCCCTGATAGGATACCATTCTCTTATTGGAATATCTAATTCTAAATTACATTTCTTATCTGATAATAATATAATAGAGAAAAATATTGGTCTTTGTTCTCTTTTGGAAAATTTAATAACACCACTATAATCTGAATCACTTTTAGTTTTTATTAAAGATGATAAAATTTTAAATTGATTAGATGTAAATCCTAATTTAAATTTTGTAGACCCGACGCATAGTTGTCTAACAGTATCTTCAACTATACCATCATTATTATTTTCAATTGTAAGAAAATGAAATTTAGATAAATTTTTATAATTACTAATATTTTTATAATCTTTTTTACCATTTACACCTTTTTCAGATGTTTCTGAATCATGATCTATATTATCATCATCTATATTATTATCATCTATATTATTATCATCTATATTATTATCATCTATATTATTATCATTATTATCATTATTATCATAAGATTCTTTAAGATCGGGCAAAGCCCTAGAACCTTCGGTTCGTTTATTATGATTATGGTCATTGTTAATAGTATAAGGTGTAGTCCACATATAAATTTTCTCTTGTTGAGCTAAACCATTTATATAAGATTTTAATAAATTAATATTTAAGTTTGAATATAATCCTATATACGTATCATCATCATATCTTTGCGGCATTTCTAATGTTTCTTGTTTATAAATTGTGTCTCTATAATAAACTTGACATAATAATTCTTCATTATGTTTTTTACTCTCTATGTGAATGTTATATTGATTTTGATCGTCAACAAATAATCTAATTTTTTCTTTCGAAAAAGATTTTAATTTTTTAACTAATTCTTTAATATTGATATAATTAATAATTTTAGTTTCTATCCAATCAGTATTACTAATCGGCAAAACTGCTCTGATAAACCCATATACATTATTATGACCTATTATAACCATATTTTCTTTATTTAATTCAACATAAGCTACATCATTATATTTACTTACAATCTCCATAAATTTAATAAATGGATCACCTGGAAATAAACAATAATTTGTTTCTATAGAAGGTAATCCTTTTGTTTGCTCCCTAAATATTTCGGCTTGTAATTCAAACAAAAGATTAACATCTATACATGGATTTGTAATAGTATTATTATTATTATTATTAACAAAACATTTATTTTCAAATCCCGTTGATCTCGTCGAATAAGAAGAACAGGATGATGCGGACGAATATAATTTTTTTAAATTTGGGGTTTCCATTTTTTTATTTTTATTAGAAAAAAATTTATTTTTTTATTGTTAAAAAATGATGTTACCAAATGTTGGTGGAGGTGCATATATCCCGAATAATCGTGAATTAGAAATAGAGATAGAAAATTATATCATGAAAACTGGAGACGTTTTATCTGGTCCATTGCATCTTTCTATTCTTCCGCAACAAAATACAGAGTTAACAAATAAACAATATGTTGATACACAAATCAATGATTTAAAAGAAAAATATATAAACGATGTTTTGGTTCCACTGATGAATGAATTGAAGTTGCTTAAACTTAATGACAAATCATTAAACGAAAAATTATTAAAACTTGATAAAAAGGATAGAGAGCTAGAAGCAGATATAGCAAAACTTTTTAAAAAGATTTCTGAACAATCAAAAATTTTAATATTACTTTCTTTAAATTTAAAATCTGCTGTAATTAAAAATAAACATCAGATAAAAATGTTAAAAGAACAATTAGAAGATGAAATAGAAAATCTACCTGAAAGAATTAAAAAAAATTTAAAGCAGTTACAAACTACATTCCAAAAAAGTGTTGATGAATTGAGTTCTAAAATTACTCAACAAATGAAAAAGATGAATAGAATAATAAATGAAGTAAACTCACTTAATCAAAAAGTTGATAAAATGAAAACTCTTAAAATCAATTTAGAAAATGAATTAAAGAAAAATTTACAAGAAAACTCTAAAGAAAATAAAGAACAGTTAGATGCTGTTAAAAGACAATTAGATGTTCTTAAAATTAAGTTAAATGCTCTTAAAACGGCGTTGAAGATTAATCAGCAGAAAATGCAAGTTAATAGAAGAGAAATTAAAGTACATCACACGCTGCTTGACGCAATAGATAAAGTGCAACAGGCAATTAATAAAGTTATCTCGAAGTTGTTGTCCATTCACAAACGTAAATCTTAAACGGACCAAAGGTCCTCAGGTTACTAACCAATCGGAGCGAAGCTCCTCGAGGCTTTAGCCGATCGGACCAAAGGTCCTCAGGTTACTAACCAATCGTAAATATTTTTTCCCAAAAGACAAATTTAATCCTAAAAAATGCCTATAATTTATAAACATAATCTTAAACATTTTGCATCAAATAATAAAATTGCTCATGAACCATCTCAGAAACCTGTGTACCATTATGATAGTGTAGAAACTGTCGGAACACAAAAGTTCCTAGGCACCGCAGGTGCCGTCCAAAAAGAAGGGGATGGCATCTTTTCTGGTATTGGAAGTATCGTTAACTTGATAAAAAATAATAAAGATTTGATTACATCTGCCGCAAAAGGAGCAGCTGCTATAGGTAGTACAGCTAGTGCAATATCAAATGCTGTCAAGTCTCAAAACGAATTAAAACAACTAGAAGCTATTCGTAAACTTAGGAATGATTCTGAAGAACTAAAAAAATTAAAAAAACTTTCAGATGAAACAAAGAACAAAATTGCTAACATAGCTGTGGATGGTGATAGTAAACATAATGAAAAAACAATTGAAGAAATAAGAGGTAATGGCGTGAGCAGCAACCTTCGGTCTAACCAGCAAAGCTGTAGCGGAGCTGGTCTAGCAAAATTCTAAAATTATATTTAGTAAAATTCTAAAATTATATTTTAGTAAAAATTTTTTTTCTGTCTGTGAGAAAAACAAAAAGTCAAATTATTTCTTATAAAAATGCCTTCGCTTATCGAAAATAAATTTAGATTAGATGATCCTCCGTTCACCAGTTACAATCAAAAAAAGAATGACTATATAAGAATTGCTATGAATCCCGGATCTTCCAGCAGAGTAAACACTGGAGGTGATTTAATTTTTGAAGTTGATAATCAGCAGAGCTATTTATATTTACCTGATTCATTTTTACACTGTGAATATTCTTTATATAGTGATGCTAATTTTACAACACCATTACCAGATACCGATAATATTACACTAGAGAATAATTTTTTTCCAAGATTATTTACACAAATGCGTTTAGATGTTGCAACTCAAAATATA
This sequence comes from Prostheceraeus crozeri, assembly GCA_907163375.1. Classification (NCBI taxonomy): domain Eukaryota; kingdom Metazoa; phylum Platyhelminthes; order Polycladida; family Euryleptidae; genus Prostheceraeus; species Prostheceraeus crozeri. The sequence goes on from CAJQUW010016141.1 coordinate 101,644, forward strand.
GAAACAATAAGTGATTCCCCAGGTGTAATTGATACAATGCTTAGATTTGTAATAATTGGTGAAAATAATAAAAAGCATGAAATCGAAGGTTGGTTTCCTGATACTAATGATGGTATAATTATTGATGATTTAACTCACGCTGGAACAGATGCCGCAGGAATTGCGAAAGATGTAGAAAATATTGCAAAACATTTAAATAAAACAAATAATGAAGCATATAAAGAAAGACGTGAATTTAACAAAAAAAGTAAACAGACAGTAAATTGGTCATTGTCTCCATTATTCGGATATTTAGATTATGATAAAATATCATATCAATTAAAATTTAAATTAATAATTCATCGTACAGCAAATAATGAATTAATCTTTTTT